>JANHFX010007399.1:0-60043 GCA_027560015.1 Chloroceryle amazona
CAAGCCTGTAGCATTGCCTGGGGTTGTTGTGACCAAAGTGCATGACCCGGCACTTGGCCTTGTTAAACCTCATCCCACTGACCTCAGCCCATCACTGCAGCCTGTCCAAATCCCTCTGCAGAGCCTTCCTACCCTCCAGCAGATCAACACTCCCACTTAATTTTGTGTCATCTGCAAATTTACTGAGGGCGCATTCAATCCCCACATTCAGGTCATCGATAAAGATATTAAACAAGACTGGTTGCAGAACTGAGTCCTGAGGGACACCGCTTGTGACTGGTTGCCAAATGGACTTAACTCCATTTACCACCACTCTCTGGGCTTGGCCATCCAGCCAGTTTCTAACCCAGTGAAGAGTCCACCTGTCCAAGCCATGAGCTGCCAGCTTCTTCATCAGAATGCTGTGGGAAACAGTGTCATATGCCTTACTGAAGTCCAGGTAGACAGCATCCACTGCTCTTCCCTTATCCACTAGGTGGGTCACCTGATCATAGAAGGAGATCAGCTTGGTTACATAGGACTTGCCCTTCATGAACCCATGTTGGATGGGCCCGATCCCCCTGTTGTCCTGCACTTGCCACGTGATCACCCGGAAGATGAACTGTTCCATAATCTTCCCCAGAACTGAGGTCAGGCTGACAGGCCTGTAGTTCCCTGTATCCTCCTTCCTACCCTTTTTGTAGATGGGAGTCACGTTGGCAAGTCTCCAGTCATCTGGGACTTCCTCAGTTGACCAAGATCGCTGATAAATGATGGAGAGAGGCTTGGCAAGTTCCTCTGCCAGCTCCCTCAGTACCCTTGGGTGGGTCTCATCCGGCCCCATAGACTTATGGATGTCCAGTTGGTTTAGCAGGTCTTTCACTACTATTTCCTGAATTGTGAGGGGATTATTCTGATCTCCATCCCTATCTTTCAAGGGACTGAAAACCACAAGGATAACTGGTCTGACTATTAAAGACTGAGGCAAAGAAGGCATTAAGTACCTCAGCCTTTTCCTTATCCTTGGTAACAGTGTTCCCCCTCGCATCCAGTAAGGGGTGGTGATTCTCCCTGGTTCTTTCTTTATTGTTTATATATTTGTAAACCCACTTTTTATTATCTCTTGCAGAGGAGGCCAGGCTGAGTTCTATCTGAGCTTTTGCTCCTCTAATGTTCTTTCCACACGACCTAACTAAATCCATATAATCTTCCTAAGTAGCCTACCCCTTCTTCCAAAGGTGGTAGACTCTCCTCTTTCTCCCAAGTCCCAGCAAAAGCTCCCTGTTCAGCCAGGCCGGTCATTTTCCCTGCCAGTTTGTCTTATGACACATGGGGACAGCCTGCTCCTGTGACTTTAAGAGCTCCTTCTTGAAAAAAAATCCAGGCTTCCTGCACCCCTTTGCCCTCTAGGTCTGTACCCCAAGGGATTTTCTCAACCAGTGTTCTAAATGGGTTCAAGTCTGCTCTTTGGAAGTCCATGGTAATAGTTTTGTTGACCCCACTCCTTACTTGGCCAAGAATTGAGAATTCTATCATTTCATGGTCACTAAGCCCAAATCAGCCTCCAAGCAACACATCATCCAGCAGACCCTCTCTCTTTGTAAACAACAAGTTAACATGCTCTGGGATGCAGGCAAAGGAAGGTTTGTTGGAGGAATCTATGTATTGTTCCAGCTTGTGACTCCTGGGATAAGCAACAGTGAGTTGTTAAGACACTACCCAGGAAGCAGGAAGCCTGGGGGATTCAGTCACAGGCTTCTGGGAAGGTGGGGTGAAAGAGGCTCCCGTGTTGGCGTGCTTGATTGGAGAAGGGTGCAGGTTTCCTGCTGCCATATGGGAACACGAGATTGTCTTCTGCAGCCCAGTGGGAGGGCTGGGAAAGGGCATGTCCCTTCATAGTCCTTCGTCCTGCTGTTGCTCAAGCAGGTCATCTCAACTTCAATGAAAAATACATAGCCATTGGCTGGAGCAGTGACCAGGACCATTCCCACCTACTGTTTACTTATTTTCTTTTGATCCATGCTTCCTCACTTGGCTGCAGAGCAAAGCTTTCTCTCACCTCGTCATTCCTCTGCTGGGCTGAACTGTGTTCTCTGCTTGTTGAGGCCCTTGGCAGAAGGAGGGGCTTCCTCGCTCAAGCCTGTTAATCTCCATTTCCTGTTAGGCTGAGGAGAGTCAGGAGCCCTGTGAGCCCTCCTACAGTTGGAGTATTACATAAAACATATCCCAAGGTGCCCTTTCCCTTCCTCTGTGTCATCCACCCTGGGTTTGGTGGCATGGCCAGCCTGTGCTGAGCAGGTTGTGGCCCTTTGCTACTATGGCTGAAGCTGACCCTGCCAGAACTGTTTATAGGAATGGTTTTACATGGAGGATGCTCAGGGCCCTGGGGTGGAGGTGGTCCATGGCTGCTGGTAGCCCTTGCAGACAATGCTGGTACTCCATGTCACAGGGGCTTTGGACTCCTTGCTTTAGTGACTGGCTTGGAATGATATGGGGGAAGACCTCAAGGTGAGAGCTGACTCCATTTCTCCACCTCTGTGTCCTAAACACAAGCAATGACTTGCTAATGTTGTTATGAAATGCATTTTCATTCTCTTGCAATATGTCATTTTTTTCTCTTTATTTTCAGATGCTCTTAGTATTTTGTTGTGACAAAAAGTTTATGTTCGTTGTCTCCCAGGTAAACGCAAAGCGCTGAAGTTAAATTTTGCAAATCCACCTTTCAAGTCCACAGCAAGATTTACTCTAAACACTTCTGGAGTTCCTTTCCAAAATCCACACATGTGAGTATAATGCCAAAGGCACAGCTAGTGGAACAAATTTTATATTAATTAGCCAACACACAGTGTTATTTTAAATGCAGTTTGATTACTTCAGTTATTTGTAGGTTGTTCAAATCTGTCAGTTTGAGTCAATGTAGAAATTTGTATTTTGGTTGGTTGGTTGGTTTTTTGTTTGGTTGGTTGGGTTTTTGTTTGTTGTTTGTTTGTTGGTTTTGTTGTTGTTTTTTTTTTTTCTCCAGGATTAAAAAAAGGTTTAAGTGTAGCTGATAATGCAAGATGTGCCTACAGTTAATTTCCACTGTCATTTTTCTGTCTCTTTATTCAGTGCGTATCACTTGTCATTAGAGAGGAGTTCTTATTTTCATGTTACTTGTGAAAGATGTAACTGTGATAGATTTTGGGGTTTTTTTTCAGCACTAAACTAAACAAAGGTTTAAGGTTTATTATTCTACCAACACAGAGGTGTCAGGGGGTTACGCAGTGACAAGCTCTCACTGAGTTTGCTAGGCAGCTAGCTGCAGGGTATCCCATCTCAAGCTGGAATGCTGGTATGGCACAGCACTGTTCCCGACACTAGGAAATAACCATAACACATTACCACAGAAAACATGAGCTTTGTATCCTCAGATCCACTAATCTAGATGGATGGTTGATGCACCCACAGCCCATGACATGTGGCAGAACCCAGCTGGCATGCAAGGATGTCCCAAGTTTTTCCTCTCTAAGATCCCCAGCAGCTATCAAGAGTTTTTGTCAGTGTCAAGTCTCAGAAACTGCACCTGCAGCTTCCCTTGCTGCCTGGGCTCTCCAGGGTGTCCCTCATCAAAAGCTGCTTCTGCTTGGCTCTGCATGTCTCTCTCTCTCTGCCTCTCTCCTGGAGCTCAGTACCTTCCGTTTCCCCAGGATGTCCCCTCTGGGTCTGTTCCTATTTCTCATAGCTTCTTTATGCTGGGGATTTTCAAGCAAGCATTTAGCAAGTAAGAAGCAGTTCCTGATGAGTGATCGACAGAAATTAAAGCAGCTAGAAAGCTTACAGATTACTTTAGATGACTCCTCTTACCATCCCAAGTGGCCTTTCCAGTAAGTCCTCCTCTGTCTTTTTCTCTCTTTTCCTCTCTGAAATAAGAGTATTCTTACTTGTTGTAGAGCTGGTGTTTGTATATTCACTTTTTGTGTCTCATCACATCATCAAACCCGTGTAAGAATCTTCTGTAGAACCCCATCTGGGATGCTTTCCTCTCTCCCTAGTCCATTAAATAAAGGACATGGTCTCAGCTAGTGAGCTCTCACCATCAGCATCTACAGGGATTTGATGTTTCTGGTTTTGTCTATGTGGATTTCTGTTGCAGATCCAGTGATAATCACAGTGGCTCCTGTCTAGCCTAGAAGAGTTTTTGTTGTTAGTCGGGTGACATCTTAAGTATCGCATTTGTGCAAGTGACTGTCAACATTATCCATAAGGAAGGTGCTGCTCTGTCTTTGTGGCAGTTGCAGTTGTTGACAGGGAGTTGGTGCTAGGATAGTATAACTGGTTCTGAGGGCTTGGGAGTGTTCTGGGTTGGATAGGATAGCTGTATTCAAGTGTCAAAACTGGTGGTGATGTGTCTGTGCTAAAGCTTTCTCAGGAGACTGCAAGTTGTAGTAGCCATTTCTATTTGAGAGAGATGGGTGCTGTTGATTGGATTGCTCTCACTGTGTTGAGGCTGACTAACCTTGGATTAGTTAACTCATCTTCGTGTCCTTTGTGTTGTCTGTAGTGGATGCTGTTCCTCCAAAGCAATGTTCACATCTCCTGGTTGTACGCTTCTCTCAAGTGTTTGTCTTGCAGCTGGTGCATTGTGGTGATGTGTCTGCATCTCCTGTCTGCTTCCCAGAGAGGCTGGATTGATTTTTCCTCTGTTGTATAAAAATTTTCTAGACTTCAGATGTGAATTGAATATTCCATACCTCCTTGCCCAGATGCAAGGTGTGGTTTCCATTCACTGAGTCGCTTCTCTTCCCCAGCCTGATGGAGCAGAGGAGCCTCTGTGCCCTCCTGAGATGATTGCTGGCTCGACATTACTGGGGATATCCCAGTGCACACCCTGTTGTTCCAGATGGGTGGATCTGAAGATACAGAGAGGTCAATTTCTCACACAAAATTTGGATTTCTGTGACTTGGATCCACCAGTTTGGAGGTGTCCCATTGCTCCCGCCTCCAGGAGGTCAGAGGGTCCTATTGTCACATGTGTGTTGCCTGCACCAAGCTCTGGCTGGGGCACAGTAGGAGCAGCCAGCAGTGACCTGCAGCTGCCATTGAACGTAAATTGCCTATTAGCTGTATTTTGCTTGATTAACAGGTTTTTGTCGGGGAACTGATCAGGCTGGATTGGTGGATGTTCAGGTAAGAGTATGGTTACTTACTTTGTAGACAGAAAGCAGAGGAGCAAATGGGGCTTCTCATACCTATGTGTATGTCAGGAGGGAGGAAACCTCTGTGTAAACTGCATCACCGGAGCAAGGACACTGCTGCTGACGAGTAAAGGCACATTGTGCCAGAGGTGGCATTGGAAATTTGAGGATATTGGGGGTGTAGCCATGCTGCTTCTCAGTGCCGAGGCTCCATACCCCTGTAAAATGGCTATGGATGCCTAGTACTCAGTCAAGGTGTGACTTTGGCTTTCTTGTTTTAGGGTTTGTTTCTCTGTCTGAGAGATCTCATGAGTGTTGGAAAAGAAGTTGGGGAATGTGGAGAAAACTGTTTTGGGAATCCCGATAAGACAGGGACAGCTCTGGCGAGCAGGGGAGATGCACACATGGGCTGGAAGGGTCTCAGTGTTGTTTCCACAGGGAGATTTCCAGGTGATCTGTGTGTGATTTCTGACCCCATTCATTCAGGCTAGTTCCTTGGATTTAATGGCATGTTATCTGGAAGAATGATTTCAAAGACCATGGAATCTCAATTGCAAAGTGTGATGTTATTAAGACTCTGACCAGTGCTTCCCAGTTGCCTTGTATCCTGTAGACAAAACACCCTCTGTAACCCATTGAGTGGCACACTCACTGTGCTCCAGGCCTTCACTGCTCATGGACAGAGGCTTTTTGTTAATACATAGGCTGTGCCCTGGAATGCTGTTTTCAGGGGAAGAGAGGATAGATTAAACACTACTGAATATAGAAAGTTGGGATATGGCTTCACAAGGAATGGCAGGAGAAAGACTTGTCTTTCCTTTCACATCTGCAGTGGTTTTGAGCCATGTTCTATGGTTTCGATCTCGGGTTGGTGCTGCATTCCTCCAGGATGTTGGAGTGTGCTGCTGTGGGTGTGCAGGGAGTGAAGGAAGCAGGTGCTAGGGGAGGATACAGAGCAACACTTAGGAACACAGGATGACATGCAGGAGCAGGAGGAGCCAGTGAATGGTCAGAACCTTTGAGCTTTGCTATGCCATCTCTGTGGTAGCCTTGGAGTTGAGAGCTGGTGAGGACTGCAGTGGCTGAGTGGCAGTGGGTGGCATGGCCCTGCCGCTCCTGTCGCTGCCTAGACCATGTCACTGGGAGCACCTTTACTGGGACACCTCCCTTCTTCAACCTTCCCAGTACATCCACTGCTGTCTGCTTCGGGACATCTTGAATGAGGTTGACTTTGTCACAGATGACCAGGAAACCAAGTGAGGAGACTATCAGAGCAGGGGCTCCAGCTGCTCAGAATGGAGCCAGTAGCAAACCCCCTTACACTTCCAATGCTATGCTTTTGCCCTAAATATTTTATGAATTAGAACATGTGTCAGAATCAGGGGGCTTTGAAGTGACCTTTACATAGGAGACTGACTCAGGGTGGCTTTGAATGAGATAAAAGACTGGAGGTACTTTCCAAGTTGCTAGAATTTGGGCTTTGGGTCCCTGTGATGTCCACTCCTGGTGATGCTGAGGGCTGAGACATCCCTTACTGCAACTAAAAGGCACTGTGAATTGCTTTCCTATGCAGGTCCTGTGGGGCCAGTGTGCAGAGCCCTGGAGTAACATGTTGAGCAGTGGGGAGAGGTGCAGGGGGTTGGAAGGAAGATCTGTGGTTCTGTGACTGCATGTGACTGATGGAGCTCTGAAGAATGAGAGTCTTGTTTGTTTCAGCCATGACTGCTACTACCAAATCTACTTCATAAGTGTAAAGAGATTTTTGTCTGGCTATGGTGTTGTACCCAGCCTGTCTGCAGGGTCACTATCACAGTGATATACATCATTTTACATGGCACATATACAGGATAAAGGCAGAGTAGAGCCTGAATCACAGACAGCAGATGGGGAGTAAAATTCTTACTTTGAAGGATGCAGGCTCAAGATGATGTGTTTTATTGCCAGGTGATGCCTCAGTCTGGGGAAACATGTGCCTGTGCCTGTCCAGGTCAGCATGGCTGTGTGCTTGCTGTGCACTGCAGTCTGGGTAACAGGGGAGGCTGTGGAGAGCTCTCCATTCAGACCACAGTCCTCATTAGTTCAGACTATTTCTGACTCAGACTAGATTAACAAATGCTAACTTTTTTTCCCTGTCGCAGACATTGCAGAGGCTGTAGGACACCAGCCATGGTTAGGGGGAGCTCTTAAATTTCTGAACTTTTTCAGTTGCTATTTCAAATTGACTGAAAACCATCTCACCTTTTGCCTCATCTGTTCTGTGCCCGAGTAGGATTTAGGTCAGAAACAAAATTAGATTATTAAATTATCTATGCATAAGCTCTTCAGAGCTACTTGCAGCTGGTGGTCTTGGCTGAAAGGAGGTTCAACTAACCCTAACATGGGAATGATGCAGTGAGATGTGACTGCACAGCAGTGCACGGCAGGCTTGCCTGGCAGCTCTCTGTGTGGTGGTGGCCATCACCAGCATCTGCTGAACCAAGTTGTTTGGCTGGCTGTAGATGAGGCTTTTGGTTTTCTGGAAAGAGTTGTGCTCTTCTGGCTTAGTAGTGCCTTATGTTTAACTTCAGTATTTAGATCCAACTGCTAAGGAATGAGCATGCATAAATAATTTTGTTTGGCAGCTGTTTCACAGCATGTTGCTGCTTGAGTATCCTGTCTGCAGGCTGGGAAGTTTCTGGACTGTCAGAGATGCCACCTTTCTAGAACTTGAACACCAGAGCATCACAGTCTTACCTGGAAAGGTGACAAAATTAAATTACCTCTTTTGATGCTCACAAATGTATCTTCTGAACTGTCTGTTGTATTCTGTAACCTCCCTGTAACATGTAGTTGTCTTCATGGATCCATTGTCAATTAAGCCTCCAGAGGTGCCCCATATGGACTTTCTCCTTGTGACACCTGGGAGAGTCACAAGCTTTCCAGATAGATATCCCAAGATTGTGTTGGCAGGTGTCTGTTTAGTAGAACTTTGGGGTTGGATTCCTCAAAAGCAAGCAGAGGCCCCCTTGCATGTCAGACTCTACTGCTTCCTTCTTTTTTTTCTGTATAGTTCAGGGATTGTCATCATTCCTGGAAAGGATATTTCTTGCTCTCTTGAAGTCTCTCTGAAGTGTCAACTTACCTTTTAATCTCCTCTTACACTTTTCCAAACCTTTCTGGTGTGTGTTTTCAGGTTCTGTAGCTTCATAGCTTACAGTTGGCTGAGGTCAATAGGAAATAACATGAGAGTTGCTACCATTTGCCTAAAATCCTGAAATCTGAAGAGGGATATCTTAAATTGGCACGATCACAATTACTTATGTGAATTTTCCTGTAAATATTTGTCTGTCTGTTCCCCATTTCTGTCACAGTCTTTTCACACCTTTATTATTACTGATTTCTGATCCCTTTCTGCTGCATTGATCCCTCCCCATCACAGGGTGTGATACCTGGAAGTCTTATAGATGGGTTTCAGTGTAAAAGGTACCAGTTAAAAATTGGAATTTTTTTTCCATGACTGTTGTGCAACATTTCCTGAATGCTGCAGTATCTGAATCACTTCTTGGCCTTTTGGCTGAGTGTAGTGTAGTAATGACTGGGAAACTTGCTTGTGTTTTCAAGTAAGCGCAAGTAAAATGGATACTTCCAAGGACTCAGCAAATAAGTACCTTTAAATGTTTGAGTGAGCCTGCAGGAAACAGGCTTTCACTTTTCATACAAACATTATTGATTTTTAAGTGCTAGAGCAGTGTTTCTTACATATTTTTTTCAGGAACTTTCCTGACAAATTGATGAGTTTTGTCTTGTATTTAACCTTCCTGTTTCTTCCAGAACTTTACAAGTTAATTTGGCCAGTCATATCTGTGGCCTAGATGACAAAGAGGTGATATGGTTTGTAAAGTACCCATTGTCAGTATCTCAGACTTCAAGTCACCTCTTCAGAGAGGGTGCTACTAAAGTTAGGGTGGGTGAGATTTTGACTGAACATGCTGCATTAAGGTCTTATTTTTCTTACCTTGTAAGTTTTGATATTTCTTTAAGGTGTTAATCCTGCTCTGCAGAGGAGGTTTTTTGGTCTCTGCTGCTTCCCAAATACATTTTTCCTACTAACTTCCAGATCCCTTGGAGCATCAGTGCCCTTATAGGAGTCTTATTTCTGCAAGGGTTTTGATAGCACTCTGCTTCTGAGTATAGGCCTTTCACATCTGGAACCAAAGTCTGGAGCTTGTATATCTCCATTAAGATAATTCACATGGATTTTTCAGAGGTGCCGGTCACCTGACTTCCTGCCACACTGTTGGGACCTGGGCTCCTCAGAAGTGCTGGAAATCTAATCCCCTACCTTTGGCTGCCAAAGTCCAGTACAATCCAATGTTATAATGTAATCTGTCTCCCATGGGTCTGAGTGCTTCACACATGCCAAGTGATTTAGCTTTGCAAACCTAAAGGGTTGTACAAAGCTCTGTTTTGCAGGTGGAAAGTTGAGGCATGCTCTTAATTTGGAAGAGGTAAAGGTTAGGCCAGAAGCTTATGGCAGGGTAGAGAGACCAACAGGGATCTCCTGGTAATCTGCAGGTTAGCTCTGTGTTACCTGTCCTGTCACTGGCGCAGTTAAGAGCTGTTGTCCTATTGTGTGCCCACAGCCATGGTCAGAGCTGGAGCAGCACTTTGACCTTGAAGCCATGACACTCTTGGGGTATAATAGAGCAGACCTGTCCCTTCTGAGGTGGGGAAGAGTGATGGATAGGTTAGAGGCTGTCAGAAGCACCAAGCACCTGCTTGGTCCACCAAGACCTTTCCAGATAGGAACACCAGCCTGGGTGGTGGGAGAGGAGGAAGAGCCCATAGTGGTGGGAGAGCTACTCAGAGGCAGGGGAGGCTGGAGACTTCTGCCTCTGCCCAGAGCCTCATGGGGCACCCCCTGCCTCTGTGGGCCCCCATGGGAACACTGCCATCCTTTGTCACTTGCAGGCCCCGGCAGTTTGCACACAGACATCTGAGACATGCTGAGGCATGGATGTGCCATGTTTTCTAATTGAAGGCGTGTTACCTGACACTCCTGCTGCCTCCTCAGGAGTGTTTTCACTGGTGCATTTCATGAGGGAAGGTGGGATGGGGTAGAGGTCGAGCTCCCATCTTGTGTTGCCTGTGAAGGTGTTTTTAGTGATGCTGCCCATGGTTTTCCTCCTCCAGAGATACTGAGCTGGTATTTGAGGAAAGTCGCTGAAGAGTAGTAGTTTTTAGTTGACTACCATAATATTTTTCCTGATGAAGTGATGATGTGTGGTGGGAGGTGAAGCATTCTGGTTTGATGGAAATTAGAAAATTATCAGGTAGAGCAATGAGGTGAAAATGTTGCTTTTCAAACTGAAGCTAACTTCATTCACTATCAAATTAACATCAGTGTGGCTGTGTGTTTGGATGCAGAGAGGCTGCACAGAAGAAAAAAGCTGTGTGATACCTCTTCTCAATAGAAGTATCCTGTAGACTTTCCTTCTAGTGCCTGGCTTTTAGTGAGATTTTCTCCCTGCCCTCTCTCTAGTAACAACACTCCATGGGTGATCTGTGGCTGTCCAGATCATTCCTTGAGACACATAATTTGAGAGTCATCATACTTGACTCCATCCATGCCCATGGCAAAAGTGAGATGCCTACAGCCTGCTCAGGACCAAGCTTCTGATCTGAGGGTACCTATTACAGTTCAGAGCCTGGAGGAGAGCCAGGGGGTGACTGCATTTCTTGATTATCCAGCTTGGTTTAAAAAGCCCAGGTTTATAAACCTGGGTTCAAGATGAATGTTTTAGTAATAATTTGCATGGTTTAATGAGGAAGATGGTTTGAGTAATGTCTGTCATCCTGAAATTTCCCCCAGTTTCCTTGATATCTTTGAAATGGGGGATGGTGATGCTTTTGGCTGAAAGCAGTTTCAGGGTTTCAGAGTGCGAAGGGTGTGGTGTAGTCCAAGAATTTTGGTTACGTTTAATTCTGCTGCTTGTGTACACTAGGTCTGGCAGCAGCAGGGCTGTGGAGTCTGCATTCAGTTGACCCTGGAGATTTCAGAGCCACAGTATCCTGATTTGTGCATCAGAAGGGACACATCTGGTCCAGGCATAGCTGTGTAATGCTCACGAAGGTGTGGCCAGCACAATGCGTATTTAAGAGAAGTGGAAGTAGGTTAAGTAGTTTCAGAGCTGGTATCAGGTTGTCTGTTACCTTCATAGTGTTGTAATAACAGAAATACAATTTTCTCTCCTTGTCCCCTTTCCCTTGTTTCTAGGTTCTGCATCCCCAAGCAAGGACAGCAGTGTTTGTGCTTATACACAAACTACTTGTAAATCTTGGTGTGGAGATTTCAAAAGAATTGAGGACACCAGAATATCGTCATCTTTTCTGAAGAGTTAGAGGGAAAATGGGAGACCATAGCTCAAAGACATGCTGGGCTTCTCAATAACATTTGAATCTGTTGCTGTATTTTTTCAGACTATATTAAGACCTATGTGTCTGTGCTTTACCACTTTGGTAAATTCTGTAAACCATACTAAAACTCATGTTTCATGCTTTATAGCGAAGGTATGATGCATCGCCATCTCCGAGCCTTCAGATGTTCTGATTATCTCTGTTCAACACTTAACTTTTTATGATTAAGAAGTACAGGTGAGATCCAGAATTCCATTTGGGAATTGGGAGTTGACAAACTTTGTACCTTCCTTCCTCCAGTGCTTTGGTACTTCAGCTTTTTGATCAAAAATCTCCTGTGGCACCCATGTGTTACCTGTGTCCCAAGGTGCCCCAGGGGTTTGTTGAGCAGTGCATGTCACTACTGTGTCCCTAAGAGGAGAAATTGAGCATCCCTGTATCTGAGCTCACCAGTTTGTAAGGCATGCTCTGTAAACATATCAAATAGTGAATTCAGGTAAAATTTATTCAGGGAGCAGGAAATGCTGTTGCTCATCGTTAGAGAACATGAGAGCATAGACTGCCCTCTTGGCCTTTCTCCTTTAGCTTCTTTTCATTTAGACCCATAAATTTGGTTCTCTGATCTGGGGATCAATCCAAGGTCAGCTGGGGCAATAAGTGTACCATCCTGTATGTCTCAGGGACCAGTGTCTTGGAACATGGATGAAGTCCTGAGCCTGAAGGAGCCATGTTCCTTCCTTCTTGGGCAAACACAGTAACTACTGGCTTAATATGCAAAACTTGCTGTCGTTTGGAGAGGAAAATGGGATGAAACAGATTACTATAGGTAACATCCCTGAATATATGTGTACAAACACAGGTTTAGTCTCTATCCATTTTTTTTTGGATAAATATGTTACTCAGTAATTATTGAGAAGTAACAAAGCAGGATGTCACTTAAACACTGATCCGAGCTTGGTTTATAGGAGTTGTCTCTGCTGTGTTGTACAGATGGAGTATCTGGTTTCTGACCTTAAGTGCTGTCACTGTTGGACTCCAATTAATCTGAGATGGTCAGGCATAGGCACTTTTTTTCTGCTTGTGAGACATGCAGAAAGGTCAGAAAGGATTTTATATGTGGACCACCACTATTGATATCTATGACTTGAGTTGGACTTGAACCTTGTGTTTCCAGATGTGGACCTTGCAAACTACATTCCTACGGGAAGCCCTAATAAACAATGGCCATTGCTAGCCAAATAAACTTAGCTCATGGCTATTCTGTGTACTCAGGATCACACTGTGTTTCATCAGGAAAACATCCTTTATCTCTTCAGACATTAATCACCACCTTGTAGTAAAATAACTTGCACTTTACCCTGGCTGTGAAGGAATGAGCCAACTCTTCTGCCTTCTAGGTTCAAACTGAAGGAATCAATCATCCCTTTTGTCTTCTGCACATATCAAGAAATGGAGAAGACAGAGAGGAGAGCCTGCAGATTCAGAGGCTGCTTCAACTCCACAGCTCATTGTCAAAAACTTCCATTTTCATCCTTTGCATAAAAGAGAGACTTTCAGCTTGTACCTTGGAAGACATCTGGACTGAATGAACAGGATGCACCCAGGAAAAACATCCAGTGTACAAAGACCTCATACAAAGGACATTGTGGTGAATTGGATGCATGTGGTGAAGGCAGGAGTTGACCTCAGGGACTGAAATGGTTTTGCCATTCTGCTTGTTGGAGAAACTGACTTCTGAAAAGGACTTAGATTAGCTAGGTTCACGGTATATTATGTCAGTTAAAACTACAGACATCATCTTTGAAATTCAGGTGGATGTTGTTGCTTCTCATTGTGAAGGTCCCTCTATTTTGGGGAAACCTCAGAAAAGAGATAACAAATGGATTATGTCAATCCTGAATGTTCTTCTCTTTGAGCCTGTTTTAATTCCCTTCTTTGTAAAAAATACTTGAAGTAATTCTGGATGAGCAATTGGTCCTGAATGCCCAATGTACCTGAAGCCTTTGCAGAGACAAGTGTGGATTAGTTGAAGGTGATTGTTTCAAGTATCCCTTGCTACAACAGTGTGAAGGTGATTGTCGCCTTTGTGTTAGGGCTTCTCTATAATCCAAATAGATTTGTTCTGTCTCTCTGATGTTTATAGGCAGGTATTTCATACCAGTGAAAGGTGGGAAAGGGACGGTTTGCCTAACCACTTACAGCACCCTTCATTTTCTCTAAGGATTTTTACAGAGCTTACAGAAAATCACCTCTTGGCTCCTGAGAATCAGTGGAGAAAATGGTCTCCTCTGAGATGGTTGTGTGAAGCACCAACTTGTAAAATCTCACCATACTTCTAGACCATGGAGCGCGAGGACTTTGAACAGGCAGTTGCTCTCACTGGCATGTAGTAGTGTTATGGATTAGAGAAAGGGCATTTCAAAAATAAAAGTCACATTTGGTCTACTTAGTCTTGTTATGAGCTCTCTTGTGATCACCATGTTTATGATGGCTGCATCTCTCAGAAGAAGCTGTCTCTGTGTTGCAATTAGGTGACATTTTTGTCTCCCATCTGTTTTTGTCTGGCACAGAAAGAAATACACTGCCAGGTACATTCTTGCCACTGGATTTAAGGTTATATCAGGCTATGACACGCTCAAAAGTTTTTTCTTTATCTGAATAGGAAATAACATCCCAAAGGAGAAGTTGGAGAGCTTGCAGCTTTTCCAGACTAGGGTTGGAATTTTTTGACATACGGAAATTTAATTCAGAAAAATTACTTGTTAGTTATTGAAACAAAACAATTTAATTTAGTTGAAATAACAGTGCTCATTATCAAGTGTTTCCAGCAAGAAGCAAAGCAAAACCCTGAGTTTGAGATGCAGCTGTCATTTTTACAAATTCTGGAGTGCTTGTTTTCCTGTAGCCTCCACAAAGTACTCCGAAGGAGCCAGTCTTGCTTAAGCTTCTCAAACCATTCTGAAATAACAGGTTCTTGTATCGGGAGAGGAGATTCCCAAAACTGGGCAGCTTGAGGGGCTCAGGGATCCAGAATATGATTTTTGTTCTGAGAGAAGTCTTGTCATACAAAGCAGTGATTGACCCTCATTTATCTGTCAGTTGTGTGGCTCTGGAGGTAATAACAAAGTATGTAGTTGTTCAAGTCATGCAAAATTGCTCAATAAGAGAGGAGTAAGATGACTGACAAGCCCATCTGGGAGAGACCACCAGTCCTAGATTAGTGGATTCAGGATGTAAGATATATTTTTTTTATTTTTTTTTTTCTTAAAACAACCCCAACTTTTTAACAAGGTCTGCTTTAGAGATCACAAGAAAAACAGAGTAATGATGGTTAATGGGCCTTAAGGAAACAGCTTGTCACTAACACAAAGGTATTTGTTTTGTAAGTTGAATGCAGTTATTAATGTTTCTAATCATAGTAATGATACAGTTGGAAATAATAATTGCCATTGCTGTAAGAAAACAAAATGCTTCTGATTTAATATGCTGAAATAGAGTTCAAATAATGATATGCTGCATTGCTCCCAGTGAGAGGAGGTTGTTTAGATGCAATTTGGAAGAAAAATACATAGCTCATGGATTTCTTATGCTAAGCACTCAGTGGGTAGTGTGAGTAGCCTAGTATTGTCTTGTACCTTACTATGTCATGTGATAACAGCACCCTGTTTTCCTGTCATTTTCACAACTTTTCCTGCCTGAAGCAATACACAAGCAACCCTGAGTAGTAATCACGTTGTCCCATTCGGTTTCAAAAGGAGAGAAGTGGACCTCATCCATAAACTTTCCATCAGGCTTCAGTAAGCTTAGCTGTCTGTTAGCAATTATAAAATATTTTCCATACCCACAAAAAATGGCATCTGTTAAAGTAATGGAATTTGTTTCAGAAATAGCATCATTCCATTGAGTGATTATTCTATAATGATGTTACATCTTGGTATCATTTTGCAAACTATTTGAAGTATGGGTTCCATTCTTACGTTAACTCCTATGGATGTGCCTTTGTATCTGTTTCCTATTATTTCTCAGGTAGCTGACCATGGCTCAGGAGATGTAACATTTCAGAAAAGAAGTCAGTATTCTCAGAAGGGTTATTTAAATTAATTAGTTCAGTTTCCTCAGGTCTTATTCTGAAATGCTTGAATCTAGTGTAAGCTTTGAATGCCCAGCCGTGGTGGGTTCAGCAAATGTGCTGCAGTCTGGCTCATGTCCAAATGAAAATGAGTTTCAGATTAGTGTGCTCAGAGAAATATCATACAGACTTCACCACAATGAACTAAGCGTCAAGGACAGGGTTAATCAGAAACCCTCATACCTCAGTATTTTGCCAGGGGATCTTAATATAAATTATTGACATTTTAAAAGCTTCAGACAAACCCCTTTGAAGTCAGGGTGGCTTTGGAGCCTTGAGAGTGTGCTAGACTGAGTCTTGAGGGCTGTGGAAGTTATTAAATATAACTAAACTTCAGGACAGCTTACATGGGTCAGAGCAAAAGCAACTTAGTTTTGCCCCTCTTGGAAGTGCACTGTTTCCTGACAGTTCTTAGAAGCAGAAATTTCTTCTCGTATGAATTCAAAAGATTTGTGAGAACACCAACATTTTCAGCCCCCTAG
Source organism: Chloroceryle amazona (assembly GCA_027560015.1). Classification (NCBI taxonomy): domain Eukaryota; kingdom Metazoa; phylum Chordata; class Aves; order Coraciiformes; family Cerylidae; genus Chloroceryle; species Chloroceryle amazona. The sequence goes on from JANHFX010007399.1 coordinate 16,161, forward strand.
GAAAAAAAAAAAAAGGAGCATTTATTTTGGAAACTTCCTCTGGTGAAATTTAAGCTAGGGTTTCTATTTTATCAGCATTAGCCTTCAGGATCTGAAAGCTGTTTTGATGAGACATTGAGATAGATGCGTTACAACCTCTGTGAAAGACTTGGTAGAAACATGTTAGCCAAAGTCACAAGCCATGTTTTCACTCTGAAGTTACAAACAGTGCACAGTATTGTTGAAACCATGCAGTTTGCATGGAAAGTTTTTTGTTAGAACATATATTTTAGCATTCCTTTGGCTAATTGACCACAAATCAGTTTTGAAAATCTGATTGTGTTGAGCAGCTTTTTTTACCAAACTTGTGGAGAAGTAGGATATATTCTTATTAACTGTAGTGTAATTAAGAGCTTTAATAAGAGACTTCATGGAAGAACCCAGCACTAAGCAGACTTGTAAAACACAACTGGTTTGCTTGGATCTTTTTGACTCTGCAGATTTGTTTATTTGTGTCAACTGTAATGTTGCTGAATACCTCAAATTCTGGGCTTCCGGCCGCCAGGCCCTAGCCAGCAACACTTTGAGAACTCTTAACCAAGTAGAACAAAGAGGAGATAGGTGGCTACCTACAGCATCTTTCTGGCCTTGCTTCATGTCTGAAAACTTTCAATTTTGCTTAAAAAAAATCCACCAACTCTTCTCTGCTTCTCCCCACAATACTCCTTTTTCATGCCAAGGAAATGTTTGGTTTTAAAAGTTCTGGCATCCCTGCAGTTCAGTGCTAACAGCAGGGATTGGGGAACTGGAGCAGCCTGTCCGAGAGCTTCCCAATGTCCCCTGGTTTGCCCCAGGAGGTTTTGTGGGTCTCTAGCCATGGCAGATCTTACCGTGTGGGTCTAGCTTGACAAGCTTGCAGTGAGAAACCTCCTGTGGATTTATGTCCTAATATATCTACAGAAGTGCAGATCTACTAGTAGATATGTACTGCATGACCCTGTCCTTGGCCAGGTGTGGTGCCTGGTGTCAGCCATCCGCCTGCCTCCTGCCAAGCTGGACCCACAAACATTTTCATTTCTGACAAAGTACAACTGTTTAGAGGAGGTCGTGTCTTGCTTGGTGCTCTCAATCCTTGAAATAAGTTCTGTGGCAATCGTAGTAACCATCTGAAGTGAGACGGTTTCTTTTCATTGTTGTCTTTCAAGTGCAGTAGTTGCAATGATCTGAGTTTATTATCTTGTTGGGGTTTTTTTTTTGCTTTTAAAACTTTTCAAAAACAAGACAAGGAGTTGGAAGCTTGAGTCTGAACCTAGAGAGATTGCACTGCTTCAAAAGGTGGTAAGAGGAGGCACATGTCCGATTACATTTGCAATCTCTGATGGGTGCTAAACACCAGCACTGACATTAGGTCAGGTGCAGAAGCAGGCACTGGGCATTACTTTTCACCTTCACTAGACACTGTTCTCTGGAGTTTCACTTTGGGAAATAGAAGGGTGCTCTTGTAATATCCAGTGCACTAGGATATAGTGCAAGGCTTAGGCAGCTTTTTTGTATTTTGGGGGCATGTCTGTTCTGTGGATTTATGTCCTAATATATCTACAGAAGTGCAGATCTACTAGTAGATATGTACTGCATTGATGATTTATTTGTTCATATTGCATCACTCAGTTCTACATCAGGAAATTCTGACTTTACATCGATACAGAGTCTGTGTTCTAGATTTGCATTTTTCAAGCAGCTTTTTTTTTTTGTCATGGAAATCCCTTGGGATTTTGATTTACATTGAAAAATTCCTGATATGAAGCATAATTTTTTGATGCTAAAAATAACACTGCATTCCAGTTACTGACTCTGAAGACTGGCTGTGCTGTTTAAAGGAAAACTGCATTGTTTACATGTGACAAATACCTAAATGAGCAAAATCTGTATTACAAATACCTAAAGGAGAAAAATCTGTATTACAACATCTGTCACATCTTCATTTGGTTATTTGACCATTTCCCTGGGTATTTGAAAAAAAGATAAGTAGGAATTGTGATTGCAATACAGGGCAGATGGCATCATAAATACATTAGGGAAACTAAGCCGAGCTCCAGTACGTGAGGTTTTGTGGGTGGATGCTGAGGGTACATCTCGATCTCAGTCTCTGGAGCTCCGCTCCACACCAGAGTACAGCTGCAGAGAGGCCTTGGTGCAGACCCATGGAGAGGCTATTTCCGACCTTACATCTTCTTCTTGGCTGCTCAAGCTGCCCATCCTGCAGCTGCGGGAACAATGTCACAGATGTGCTTTCATGCTACAGCTGGGCAGACACAGGCTGCTTCTGTAGCAAAGGAATAATGAATTCAAATTTGCTTTCTCTTCTGCCGTAGGGTAAGAAAAGCAAAGTTTCCCGGGCAGAAAAACAGGCAGAGGGAAAATGGCTTTATTTGAATAAACCAAATCAACATTTAAATCTTTTAACTCTGTGAGTGCTTCATTATGAAATCTTGTTTTGAAACAAGTGATGGAAAAGGTTTGCTCAGAATATATAATCTCACATTTCACCTTCCCTGTAACACCTCTCTGCCTTTTTCTATCTTCCTTTTTGAACAAGATGTACCTGTCATTAGCCATGCTTCTTCCTGCCTGCCAGCTGGCAGGAGCAAAGCAGGAAATGCCCATTTGCTGGTGCCTCTGTGGTGCGATGCTTCTCACCTGCTTTCCTTCATTCATGAAGAACTATTTTTATAGGACAGTCAAGCAGTTAGACAGTAACTGATTCATGCAACTTCCAACATAAGCTGCCTGCAAGCTGCAAAGCTGGGGGGTCATGTTTCTTTTCTTGTAATTGTTTCCTTTCTTTCCCTCTGTTTTTTTTGTTTGTTTTGTTGTTTTGGGGGTTTTTGGTGTGTTTTTTTTTAATCACTCTACTGCCTTATTTTAATTCCTTGCTTTTTAGTAAGTAGATTCCATGGAGAACCCTCTCAGTACAGTATTCTATTGTGCACAGAAACTCAAAGGTACGCAAATAGTGCTAGTGAAGGGGTGCCACCTCTGCTCCATGGGCTGCTGTGTCCATCACACCTGTGCTGTGTTGTAGCACTAATCAGTAGCTTTCCCAGATTACTCCTAGGGGCGGTGTCTCTGTAGGGAGGTTAAAAATCTCAAGCTAGGCAGGTTAAAGAGGAGGAAAGAGCAGGGCAGGCACAGCATGGAAGTAATGAGAGGAGCTGTTCAGCAAGGCTTTCATCAAATTGGTTGAGGGTTCAGGACACGCAGCTGCTCAAAGCCTGGGAAGTGTTAAACCAAACCGTTGCAGAGAAGCTGAAGTGCAGTAGATGAAGACATTTGAACTGTAGCTGTTACAGTCAACTGACTTTTGGACCTGACCTCATTGCCCTCAAAAAAACAAAGCCTGGTGGAAGTCATGGTTGGGTCCACGATTGGTTCCATCTGGGTAGTGTTTGCAGGTGATAGTTGACAAATGATTACATTTATCAGTGTGTAATAATAGGCCATAACGTGTTTATCCCTGTGGCTGATAAACTGAATAAGCTTTATGTGTTTGGTCAAATACTTGTATGTTCTCCTCATTGGGCTGTATTCTGGATGAGCAAGTGGTGGCTTGATCAAATGCCCAAGAGAAGTGATCAGAGTCCAAGAGAAGAGTTTGACAGAATCTTCCTTGTGCAGAGGTAGTTAGAAGTACCTGTATGCTTTAATACCTGTGTGAGATCGGTGTGCCCTGCAGTGAGAACTGGTAATGCTGCTAATGCTGCTTGAAAGTGGGGAAACTCAGGCTTTTGGCTTCCTTTATGACCCAAGAAGTGTGAATCAGCTAATTAATTAATGAAACACTGAAAACTTGCATGTCATTTTAAGATGAAAATTGATGAAAATACTTGTGCTTTTCCTACTAATTCAGTGATAGTATTGCTACATCAACCTTAAAACAATCCTTGAATTCTTCTGTCCTACAAATTTTGCGCATTTGTCTACTCCTTACCTGGACATATCTGGTGGTTTCAGTAGGAACAATGTTTGCCTGGAATGTCAATTTAGGTGTTTTTTAAAGACATTTTTGAACAGGCGGTTGCCGTTTTCATTTGTCACAAGCAACTTGTCTTGGGTTTTATGAATATAAATCATTTGCTTTTTATTTGTTTTTGAATAAATTGGTTGCCTAAAATTTATTTAAAAAATAATACATTTCAGTTTTCCATTAAGAGAAGACTCTTTCTGAAGTTCCCTTGATCCACACCTGTGTTGCATAGAAACCCAACTAGAAGAGAGACAGTTGCTGGGCATGTGGTGGTGTAGAGTAGCAGAAGGTCTGGGGAGATGGGGCTGGGGAGTGCTCTTCAGGCTCTTGGTTCTGCATGTTATCAGATCCTGCTTAAAGCCTGATTTACTTTGTGCAAAGTAGAAAGAATTGTGTAAATGAGTGATTAGAATGACTCTACTATATGAGACACATTGAATTTGATGCTGCAGATGGAGAAACTTATCCTTACTTGAAGCTGTGGGCAAGTGTATGTCATTTTTGCTTTAACATTTTTCCCTCAGCCCTGCATCCCCCACCCCAACCAAAATCCTTTCTGAAGTCAGATTGTTGCTGTAGCCTTTGTGAACCCCTCTCTTCTAATGTTTAATCAAGTGCTGAAAAGAGAAATTTACAGACTATTTAAAATGTGGAAAAATTGCTTCCCAATATTTTTGACAGAGAGAGACTGAGAACACACAGCATTGAATCATCAGGAAAATTGAAGATTTCCCCTGAACAACATTGGGATTTTACAGCAGAGGACTTGAAAGACCTTGGAGAAATTGGACGAGGCGCTTATGGTTCTGTCAACAAAATGGTCCACAAACCAAGTGGGCAAATTATGGCAGTTAAAGTAGGTGATGCCCATACTTACATTTGTACTTCAGTCCATTAGGGATGAAATGTGATGGAGAATTAATGTTCTTCCATCTAACACCCATCTGCTGCTCTTTTCTATTTATTTCCAGTGTAAAGGCCGCTATTTGCTGATAATACATTGTATAATGGGCATATTGTCAAGTGATTGGTGAAGCTCATGTAATTGCTTGTGCCCTTTTGAATGTGCCTATCAGGAACCTGCTGTTTTGAGGGGATCACATGTCTCTGGAGACTCATAATGGGGATATGGACCTTTCACCTCTGGGTCACTGGTTCAGATACAGCCTAGGCTGGTGGTAGGCGCAAGTTGACATCAAATAGCTTCTTGGTGTCTTTTGTGCAATAAGGTAGTGACTGAAAATTTGCTTTTTATGTAAGCATGTGCCATGGTGTTGCCTCCAGAAGAAGCTGGAATGGAGGGGACATCTTTTAACTCTGTTGATGATATCACCTGTAAATGCTCCCATGGCTTCAGTGAAGGAGAAGAAGTGAGCTGTGTAGGAGTCTGTGTTGCTTTCTCTTCCAACCCTCCCTGTCTTCTCTGGAGTATTCCCTGATCTGATATGATCTGGAAACATTCACTGCTGCTGGTCTTATATGCCAGGTGGGCATGTCTCAGCCCCAGCTCTAGCTGCTGTGAATAGAATTCTTACTTGTCTCAAGTGTGTCAGGTTACTGGAGTAACCACCATCCTTTGATTTTTTTTTATTTTTTTTTTTTTCCAGTAGATACTGACTTCCTCACAGTGGTGGAATCACTGGCCAGGTCTCTGAGTGTTGGATCACCATGCTGTGGTATTTCACCCTGGTTTTGAATGTGTAAAAGTCTTCAGTGGACCTAGAGGCTGTATCTCTGAGTTGCCTCTGGTGGAACTTGTTGGAGTTTGTAGATGACAGGTTGAAGACTGCTGATCTAAGGAAATGAAGCCTGGGCACCCCCACCTTCTCAAACCCAAAGAGTATGACCTGGTTAACTCTTAGTTTGCTACTATAATCACGATGGCCATGAGTACGAAAAAGGCATGTCTCCAACTGAGTGGGTTTGTTGTCTGAAGCTCTGTGGTAGGTACAGCTGTGCTGAGAAGAGTGCTTTGTTATATTAGCTACTGTCATTGAGAAGGAGACACATCTGCTGGCACAAAAATGCTGTTGTCCCAGACTGTTTGCACAAGGGGTGTTCAGCATTGCAGAATAACATTGTCAGTGATGACTGTGGGTATGTTCTGCCTCCCAGATTGGAGCTGTACCTGCATAAGGTACCAATGCCATGTTCTTGAAGCATGTGGTTGGAGGTGATATTGCACAGGGAGGAGAGCCTCAGTGAGGTGCTGAGTTTGGGGGCTCACTTTTAAACAAATAAAACCTCCTGGGTTTACAGAGTCTAGGCTTCAAAATGTTACAGTTATGGACTGGGAAGGTGCCACCTTGTTTTCTCTGATTCCACTCCCCTTGAGTGGTTATGGCTAGGTCTGCAGGAGAAGGAAGGTCAGAGGTTCTGGGCAACAGCATCATTTCTAAAATGTTAGTGGCAAAGGACTGTTTTGTTTGTCCCAGTGGGGATAAAGCATGAAGTTAAGCAAAGGAAGCATGTGGGTGAAATGGTAAGCAAGGTCTCCAAGGCAGCAACAGCTATTCCACAACTTGTATGGTGCAGTTATTTGAGATGGGGTTTCAGGACAGGGTCGAGCTTGAGCTAGTGACTAGTTCTTCCCAAACTACTCAACCTTTTCTTTCTCAGATTTTTTTCTGGGGCAGCTGAGCTTGTGCATTAATCTCCCTGCTAAAATTGCCCTGTGGGCCATCAGTGTTTGGGGCTGTCCACCTCCTGCTCCCTCTCTGTCTTAATCAAGTCTGGGGTGTCCTGACAGCTTGTGGAGCTGTTGCTGTCTGAAGCCCCAGCTCCCCACCTGTGTGCAGGAAAACAAGTTGCTCTCCATCTGTCTCTCATTGCTCTATAGACAGGAACTTTATTTCCTTCTCCTTCAGCATAATACACTTCTATAAGAGAGGTTGAGAAGGTTTAGAAGGAGGATGGTGTTTTAAGAGGAAAATATGTCATTCTAGTGATTTGAAGTCTTGGCTATGATCCCAATGACACCATGGTGTGGCACTGTTCTGTGTGCTAGGCATCAGGAGTGCTGCCCTGCAGCTAGCTGGATTGTGAAGACTGCATCTTTGGTTGTTTGGTAGTGCTGCTGCTGTCCCTCTCCTGTGCTACCCCAAGACCAACATCTGTGCAGCAGCCAAATTGTCCTTGGAAGGACATTTCAGCAGCAGGAAATAGTTTTATGGAAGCCACAAGCCAAAAGTTGTTGGTTGTTTTGTACTCTTGAGTGAAACACAGAGCTGGCTCCAAAAGCTAATTAGATGCAGAGAAAATTGCTACAGGGGCCTCCTCCAGCTGGTTCTTCATCCTTCTTTACCACTACCCAGATTTGCACTACCACTGCTGCACATTTCCAGCATAGTCAAGTATCTTCCTACGTTACTTATGGAAGGGTCATGACCAAGCTACATCCCTGGTGGTTTGTCAGCCCCTTCTGCTGTGGACAGGATGGACTCAAATTGTTTTGGTTCTACAAGTAGGCGATGTGAAATGTTGTTCTTTCCCCAGTGCTGGAGTCTTCCTCTAACCAAGACAGCTCCTGGTGTGCCTAGACAGACCCCAGGCACTCATCCCGCTCACTTACCAGCCTACACAGATGCAGCTGCTGGAGCATATCCTCAAATCCTGTTCCCAGCTCCTTCTGTCTTATTCTAGCCTATCATGCCTGTGCACAAGGAACAGTCTGTGTCTCCTTGAAGAATGGTTTAGCTGAGTCTTTACTTTCCCCACCCTGCTTGGTGTGTTTGGCACCAGTGCTGCTGAGCACACTGGTGCCTGCTGCCCCCAAGCTCCCCAAGAACAGCCTTTCTGGTGTGCATCCTGTCTGAAAAGAATTCCTGAGTGCTGAAATAGCACCAGAATAACTTGAGATCTGCAGGTGGAGGCACCATTTTTTCATTTTTTCCCTTTTAAGCATTTTGGCCTCATCAGCCAACGTACGGATCCTGATGGTTGTACTCTTGGCACCTTTAACAAGGGTGTCTCACTACTCACGTGGCAAGGCTTCCAGGCCCTGGCTGAGGCAGAAACTTCATCTGTGCTTGAGCATCAGTCATAAAGGAGGAAAATGAGGATCGTTATCGTGTTGCTGGCATGAAACCACTGCAGCAAAGCTTCTGCTGAGGGAGCATTGCTGGGGAGATGCTCTGTGATGAGCTCTTGTCCACAGTCCTTCTCATCTCCTTCAGCCTTTGTCATTCTGTACCTCTAAGAATATGTATTTAAATAACAAAAATACATTATGTGCCTATTCAGGAGGCTGGAGGGGGACTGCAGGAGCCGGGGACCTTGGCCTTGTGAGGCTGCTGCAGGTTGTTTTCAGACTGAGACAGTTGCAGTTTTTGACCTGATGAAAACATCCCTTACCTTTAGAGAGCCTCTTCCCAGAGCCATCAGGAAGACCATGAGAGAATAAAGGAAAGAGGAATCAAACTCAGAGGATTTGTATTCAAATCTGTCTCATTTTTGCCCCAGGAAAATGTCATATTGTTTTCCAAATCTTAATAAAAGACAATTCTCTTATTCCTCTCTAAGATCTCCCTAGAGTTGCAAAGTCCCTGTTTGCCTTGGATCAGCTGGTATTGTGGTCTTATTCTCACGAAAAAAAAAGGCCTATTAATTTTCTTGAGGGTTTACTAGCATATGAGGTCAAGACTCTTTCAGGTAAGGAAGAAAACAGGCTAGTTTTGTCCAGCAGCTGTCTCTGAAGATTCACAGTTGCAAGGCCAGTTGTACTTTAACTCTTCACCTCCTTGGCAAGTTTCTCTTCTGGGCAACTTGTTTTCCTTGGAGAAGTTCCTGCCCTGGCTGGCATTTGCCTGGAACACCAGCGCTCCCTAATATTGTCTGGTCTGGCTTCCAATTCAATTGAGTGTCCTTTGACTTTGCTTCTGGTTTCTTGTTTGCTCTTTAGCCTGTCTGTGGCAGTTCATCAGTGACTTGTGAATAATCATCTGGGCGAGTTTGCTGTGTGGAGAGCCCTCCCATGACTTCACTCCTGGTTTTATCCCATGGGCTTAAGTGTGTGCAGTTCTTCAGCACTCTTTTGTATTTGCCCTCCAGCATCACCACATCCTGTTGGCTGTTTGTTGTTCATCTTGTTTCATGAGAGTAACACAAATCGGAGGAACAGGACTGTCTTCATCATGTTGGAGGAACTGGAGACAAGCCCCATTTTATTTGAGTGAAAGACTTTTCTTGGGAAGCTCAGTCAGCATTTGGGGGGACATTTCTTTCTGTTGTAAGGTTTCCCTCTGGCGCTGATAATAGCTCACACACAAAAAGTGCTTTAAAAGATCTTTGGCATATTTGGGATTTCCAAACTGATATAAAAATACATAAAAGGAAAAAAGCCCCAGCTGGAATGAAAGCTGGGAAGTGTTATCCCTGTTGGAGGAGAACACTCTGCTTTGTATCTAAATACTATATGTATTATCTAATGTGGGTTTTATTAGTCGGGGTACTTTAAAAGGCTTCTTGAAGGCTAAGAAAGTTTCTTGTTCACAAGATAAATAAATGTATATTTAAAATAGCTGACCTTTAATCTGTTCTGTGGTGCCAGTGTGTGTCAGGAGCCTTGAGCCTAGCCATAATGTTCTGAGCCTGTGGGTGGCTGGCAGGAGACCTCCATCTCCCAGTCCTCTCCCCTTCAGCCCTGCTACCTGCAGGAGCTGGGCAGGTCCCTTCTGTCCTGCAGCAGGGAGCACTTCTGACATTTGAGGGTCAATATTGTCAGCTTCTGCCCATTTGTTTTCAGTTGACTAAAAAGTACACCATCAAGAGATGAGTAGAGTGGTTTGTGCTTTGGTTGACTTTCAACCATCTTGTCATGGCCCCGTGGAAAAATCTTGCACCTCTTTTTAACTGAATTATTCTTCTGTCAGATATGGTTACATCTCAGAGAGTAAGCCTGCTGAGAAGAGGGCATTTTTGTCCACAATCTTTATGTTTGGTTTTCCCCCGTGATAAAAGATGTAGTGATTTTCAGCTGTATAGCAGATTTTTCTGTGTTTCCCAATATCTATTGCATAAATCAGTTCCTCCCTGCTAACTTGCCTAGTCTGGTCTCCAGTTCCAACCAGTGTCTTCAGATATTCTTGCTGGTTTCTTGTTTTGTCTTTAATCTAACAATATTTTAGACCAGACTACAGGTGGCCTTTTACTTCTGCTCTGAACTTGTGCTAAGAAAATTGGAAGCCGTTTCAAGATCAGTTGGGTAACTGGAGAACCTGCACAAGGCACTGTTTAGAGATACATAAAATTCAGCAGGATGTGAAGCCTATGAGATGTCCATCAAAGATCCCTGTTCTTCCTGGAGAAGCTAGTATGCTGTGGAGCCATTTCTTGTTCAGGGCTTAATGCCTCTTCTATCTCATTCTGCCTTGTAGTCAGTGCTTAGTCTCTCATCCACATTTAAAACGGATGCCCTCATGTCTTCGGCTTTCTCTGATGGCAGTCTCACAGCTGAGATGGGTTACCAAGTATCCACAAGAGCAGAAATGTAATATTTATTTGTACCTCCACAATCTCTCCATCAGAACCTGGCTGCCCGATAGCCCCATAAAAGCCCAACAAAGTGACACATTAGTGTATTAAGCTCATTCAAGGGACTATCCTCCCAGTTTCCCACATGACTACTGAAGGAGTCTTGGGGCTTTTTTCAAACTGCCTTTATTACAAATCATCATTTCCATTCTTTCCACAAATAGGTACCTTCTCCCAGGTTGGTTCCTTATGATTTGCTGAGCAGGATTTTCTGTTTCACCCATTGTTTGGGTGGCTGGCTGAGAGTTGGGGAAACCAGTGCTCCAAGCTGGCTGGTAGTGTGGGGAAAGGAGTGAACAAATAAGGGCTAAAAGGAAATGGTGAGAGAGCGAGAACCTCATTATAAGGAGGTGTGAAACTAGTCAGGAAGACCTGACATACTTCTGTCAGCAGTAAATGTGTTTCAGATGTAGATAAATATTCTCATTCTTAGCAGCAAGTTGGCAAACCCCCTTTTTCCTGCTGGTGTGGTGTCATCAGTCCCTGCTGTCCCCTGGAAGCGCCAGCCCTCTGGTGGCACTGACAAGCTTTGCTGTCGTTTTTGCTGAGGACACGTGTGAGTCTTGCACCCAGGACAACTCAAGGAGCTGGTTTTCAGTTTGGTATTTACTGCTTTTTGTCTTTCCATTTTTATTTTTTTTTTTAAAACTTCTTGCTTCACACTGCACCTGAATCTTTACCTGAGCATATTGGGGCTGGGTGGTGTCTTTTCTGTTTTGGGTCCCTTTTCTGGGAACTGGCTGGTTTTAGGTTTGAGAGTGGTTCAATTCACAAAAGTTTTAGCCTTTTGCTGTTGATGCTGTCCAGGCATGGCCTTCAGAGCTCTCATTCCCAATGGCAGAAGACTTTGCCCTAATCTGTATTTGTATTAAAAGGGCTGGAGAATTTTCTCCTGGAAGATTTGATGTAGTTTGAGGCCAACAATGAACTGTTAAAAAGCAGATTTTCCATAAACCTCTACTACAAAACCCACTTTTTGCAAATGTAGCTTGTCTGGCCATGTCATTGACTTCATGGAATAGAGTGAGCAGGCTGAGAGGTGTAAGACCTGAAGCTAAGTCAGACCTGCCCATCCTTGTCTTAAATGGTGTCTTCCTTCCCTGACATCTCCCATGTTCTTGGGGAAATATCATGATAGCTGCTGCAGTGTCTTACACTCTGCCTTGGAGCTAGGTAGCAGGTGGTCATTGTGGCTCGTGTGCCATTTGGGTGGTGGCTTCTTTTGACTTGAGTCACCTTTTGCTGTTTGTTCCCTGTTTCACTGGTCAATACTCATTCCTCAGATGGTAAATTAGGACCAACGGCCTGCAGTGGACTCCCAGGTGCACTACAGCTAAACAATGCCATCTTTCCCAGCCTGTGCTGACACCAGCTCAGGGCTCTGCTGCATGCTGCTTCTCATAGTTTTCCTCTCCTCTTGAATTTGCTAGTTTCCAGTTTCCAGCACTCTTGTATGAGACCTCCCAGTCTTGCACCATGGTTGTACCTTCACTCCCTGAAGCAGTGTTTGTTGGGGAGTCCATGCTGGTTTCTCAAGGTGTCCTTTGGTTCCTGTTTCTTCCTGGACACTGCCATGTTTCCTGATGCACTGTCTGTCCTTTGGGTCCTCTGTCTGCCCTTTCTCTTTCTCCCTGGGGAGATTTTTTGAGAAAAGGAGGAATCTTCGGGTTCAGTGTTGTTCTGCTGTTAAAATCACCTCCTCCACACAACATATATTTCGCATGCTTTCCAGTGGGAGAAGTAACAGCAGAGAAGGGTCAGAGGTGGGAGGAGATGCTTTCAGAGGAAGTTGTGGAGTTTGAGGAGCATGCTGTGGGGATGGCTGTGACATGATTGTGCAGATGCAAGAGGAATGCAGAAGGGAGCTTGGGAGACTAATGGATGACCAGGAAAGAGACCTTTTGTAGCCAGTTAGGGAGTTGGCACAGAAGGGAGATGCAAGTTATAACCCAGAGAAAAGCACCTTTTGATATTGCTCCTCACCAAAGAGGTGAACTTGAAAAGTGGGTAGCATCTCATTGAGAGACTAGACTATTTCTTATAGGTCCCACCGTGGTGGCTTTGGCATCCATTGTCTGCTATCAAGGGCAAGAGCAATATTATTTCACACAGTGCTGATGGTGTGCCACCTAGAAGGAGACATTCAATCTGTTTAGCCTTTGATATCTCAGCAGGAGGTTGTAGAACTTACTATGGTATAGACACAAGACAAATGAATAATCAAATTCATCAGGCTTTCTTCAGTGGCATGTATGAATTTCTGTGAAACAGACTTGAACCAGTGACCTAGAGGTGAAGCATTGTAGTTACATTACTAGTCCACTGAGCCATCTTCTTGCTCTGCGACTACAAAGTCTCACCCACGCAGCGGCATTGCAGGATGTGGATGTTACAGATCGTGGGTGTGCTGGGCGAGTTTCTTGCCCATTTTCCTGAGTACGCTAGAATTCACTGGGATGGAAAAGGGTCATGTGAACATGACAGTTACTGGTCTAGGCCAAATTATTGCTACTAGAACATAAAGGACAAGTGGTGAAAAACCAAAATATCAGGATGCACCAAAGGTAAGGAAAATTATAGTGTTGATACAGTGTGGGTCGTCAGGAAATATTCTTAAGGTATATAATTGTGCACCGTTTCTTGAATAGTGCTATATGGATGGACAGCTTTGAAAGTACTTTCATAAACTTGGCCTTGTGCTTGCTAATGTGTGTGGTCTTGATGCCACCAGCAGTTGCTCGCAGGGCAGTAGTGTCAGCAGGAGTGGGTGCTGGTATCTTGCAGATTTTTCCCACAGTCTTGAATAATTTTTCTTTCTTGGCCATGTAGTTTTCCTCCTTAAGGAGGGTCCAGGCTACCACAGTTGGTTTGGACTTCTGGCCAAATATTTTATTTTCTTGTTGTTTGTTTTTTTGTTTTTTTTTTTTTTTTTGTTGTTGGTGGTGGTTGGGGTTTGGTTTGGTTTGGTTTTTTTGTGGGGTTTTTTGGTGTGGCTTCTTTTGTTTGTTTGGTTTTATTTTGTTGGTTAGGTACTTTTGTTTTTTTGGGGTTTGGTTTGGGCTATTTTTTTTTTATATATATTATTATTATTTTATTTTAATTTTTCACACCTTCAGGAGCACTATTCTCTCACATGTGATTCAGGGACAGCATTAATTAGGGCAAGATGTTCAATATGCCTGTAAAAATCACATGAAAAACTGTGGATGGTCTTCTCCATCCTTCATTTAATAAGCTTCATCTTTGAACATGTGCAGTTTTCTATTTTCAAACTTAAAATGTTCTGTCAAGCCCAAATGAGACTTTTCTTTATAAATAGTGCATATATAAAGTACAGTATGTGTATACATATATATTTATATACATGTATATATATTTTTATATACATATAAAATAAACCCTTATCTTTTCTATAGTGTTAATCTTCCCTAGGCCAATACTATGTAAAGAATTGTTAGCTTTATGAGAAGAGCTCACATGACTGTTGCCCACCATTAGCATTACCAGAGCAATGTGTTCCTTTGGTTATGTGATGATCCCTTTTTACCACACCAGCCATAGAGTCCCTGGTGGAAGGAGCCTTTTTGTCTTCTGTGCTTGTCTTAGACATTTTTATCATAATGGTACTAGGTTAAATTTCAAAACAGCCTTTGAGCCTCATCCAACATGGTGAAGAACTGTGCAGGAATTTGTTTTTAAATGAAAACCTGAATATGTTTTGTTGTAGTTTTCAATGAAATCTCTGCTCTTTAATTTCATTCTGATGTATCATCTGAAAATGTTGATGCTCATGAGACGACTGGGGGTGGGGGGTGTTTATACTCCAAATTAAATGGCTTTTAAAGGTTTTCAGTTTTATTTCTTATTTGCAAACCCAGCTTAACTCTAGAGTGTGTTTGAGCATGCCTTGGGGATTGCTTGCTCAGCCTTGGGTTTGGGGTTCCTGGTATATTGCTCCAGAAGCAAGTCTGAGGACACAATCATGGCCCGTAAGTGATAAAGTCTCTGCCACTCTTCCTCTTTCAGAGAATTCGGTCGACAGTGGATGAAAAAGAACAGAAGCAGCTTCTGATGGACCTTGATGTAGTAATGAGAAGCAGTGACTGCCCGTATATTGTTCAGTTTTATGGCGCGCTCTTCAGAGAGGTGGGCCTCCAAACTTGCTTCATTCTGAGCAGTTTGTTTTTTACTGTTTTTTATTTGGATGTGTTTTTTTGTTGTTGTTGTTGGGTTTTTTTGTGTTTTTTTTTGTATGTGTTTTGTTTTGTTTTGTTTTGTTTTTTTCCTTTACAGTTTCCAACTGGCAATAAGGAAATTTAATTTCTGTTAGGCTTCTTAGCTCTCAACTTCTAATCAAGGGTATTTAACTAGGAGATCCAGATGTCTGGGTGCTGCTGAACACATACAGCTGTTCCCATTCATTGTGGTGTGTCTGCTTATTTCAGCCTCACCGTCGTTCCTGCTTTTCTTCTCTTGGTGAGCTCTCAGTCTGGGGCACCCCCATGGAGAGTGTGTGCTGCTGGGCTGGGACACAGATGTAGTCTGTGTCAGAGGTTGTGAGGTGTGGCCATGCAGAGGATCTGTATCCCAGCAGTGAAGGTGGCTGCTGTGATGGTACTCATGGCTCCCTGGAAGGTTATATGATGTATGTACAGATCCAGGCTGTCTCAGACTTCTAATTAACATGCATCTGCCTTGAAGTGGTTTGTACCTGCAGATAGATGTGTAAGAAAACAAGAGGAGCCATGCTGTGTCAGACCAAAACCCCTAGTGGGTTTATCAGTGACTCACAGAATCTGCTTGCAGAAGCTTTTGTGATACTTTGCCATAGTTTTCAGTTGTGTGCAACTGTGTCTTCTGAGCTAGGTGTGCCATCTTTGTGCCCAGTGAATCTTACTGGATTTCTTTTTCATTAAAGTGTTCAGTTTCCCCTTGAACACATATACATTTCTCACATCCATGGTGATCCCAGAGAGGTGCTTCCCTTGATTATCTGCCTCTTGTTTAAAAGCCCATCAACTTGATTCATTTTGAGTTTTTATCCTGCTGTTTTGAGTGGTGCTCCAAGTGCTTCTTGTAGCTTCTGTGTTTGAAGAGGCAATGAACTGTTGGTCTTTAGCAATCCTCTTCAGACCACTGAGTATTTTATAGACAGTTGCCATATTCCCACTCCGTCATGTCTTACACAGCCCGATAAGTGCCAGCCTGTGTCACACACGGGCATCCCTTCCAGATGTTTGATCATCTTTCTTACTGTTCTCTGCATCTTTTCCAGTTCTACTCTGTCCTTTTGGGACGGAGACCAAAATTGCTTGGCTGTTCTTGAGAGGAGCAGTATCTGCCATTGTCTAGGGGCTGCAGTTTCGCTTGACCCTTTATGCACATGCTGTAGAGTGGGTTATTTGCTGTGATGCTTCCAAACGAAGAACAGAATTAGAACATTGAAAGCTGTGTCAGCTGACCACCGTTAATCCTGACATACTTTAGTTGTTTGTGGCCAGGAATATGATGTTAATTTCTGTCATGTTTGTGACTGTTTTAGCATCTATATTATAATTTAAGGTAGATATTATGTTGTGGGGACACGGAAGGTATCCTATCTCCTTGTGCTTTGCCCAGGTGCTCCCACTGCTATCTAGCTTCGAGTGACTCGTAATACAGTTCAGATGCTGGTCTTCTCCATGCAGCCTGGGCAGTTTTATGCCATGGTTGGCAGCCAGTCATCAGGCTGAGCTGATTCTGTTTGGTACAGGCATAAGGAGAGGAATATAGCACTGGTGAGTACATTGGCAAGAAAGAGTTCTAGAGAAGATGAGTGTCAAAACCTGATGACATCACCCCCTTCCTCAAGAGAGCAGCAGCTCCTGTAGCTCTTCTGCAGATGTGGATTATTTCTCCTCTCTGTAATTTCTCTGGTGTTGAAGCTGGCAAAGTATAGCAGGGTAGGCATGTAACCTTGCCCGTTTTCCACTACTTGAGCATAAATCAATCACATTTACTCAAGGAAAGAAGGAAAATGGAGACCTGCTGGTCACTTGTCATCTTTGCTTATTATCAGGCATAGCAGCCTGTGCAGAGTCTTGCAGAGCTTTAATGGTGAACTGTTAGAGAAAGAAGGTCAGTGTTGTAGTTAAAGCTCTAATCTGGGACCAAATATTTAATTCCTGCTTCTCAAGAGTCTCCATCTGTAATTTTGCTAGGTCACTCCTCTGACTTTAAATTTCAGCCTCTAAAATAAGGGTAACAGCCCTTCCTTTTCCCATGCTCTGCTTCATATCTGTGTAAATACAAAGCCATTTTGGACCAGGTGTTGTCCATGTTCACATAGGACAAGCTCCTACCGAGTATAAAGCCTCAGCTTTGGCTGAAAAGTTCCAGCTTTGCTGAAATACAAATGCTAAGGCTGTCTGGTCTGAAGAGAAGTCTCTGGCCAAGGCAGTATTGTGCCAGATACTGGTGAGCAACATGTTCAGAGCTGTGCAAGTTTGTTACCTCTCTGCAGCTCTCAGCACACCCCAGGATGTAAGTATAAATACATAAATAGTATAAAATCCTGCCTTGATCAGCACCCAAATGTCAGCCTGGTTTCTGCTGTACCTGTTGTCTTGTCCAAAAATCCTGTTGATATTCCAGGCAGGGCTCCTTGCATGCTCTGTCTGGGAAGGGTTTTAGTGAGGTCATTTGAGGTTATATCATGATGGTCCCTGGAATCCCTTTTCCCCCACCTTCAGCATCAGCGGTATTTGCTTCTAAGATGAAAGCAACTTTCCTGTTTTTCAGTCCTTTACTGCCAAGGTGGTATACCAAGTCATGTACCTTAAAGGTGCTCAGGGTGGGCAGGTATGCTTGGATAAGGTTTTCTGTCTTGTCATATTAATTACATGTTCTAATATTAATTACATCTTTTAAAGCTAGGATCCTATGACAGCAGAGGAACACAGAAAGGGAAAAAAGGAATTTCACCAGTATGTATGAACCTCACCCCCAGAATCCACTTAGAGTTGTTCCCAAATTACTGTGAACAATCCAGGTCACTGCTGCACCAGCCCTTTGAGTATAAGAGTTCATGGTAAAGAATGAACCTCTCTCAGGAAGTCCTACAGCAAAGCATGTACAAACAAACTTCTTTGTTCCAGCATTTCAAGGTGAAAAGTAAGGAAATGAGTTCCAAAAGGCAGATCCTCTTGGGACCACCTGCTGTGAGCCAGGATTCAAATTCTCCAGGGGTGGATGGAGCTACAGATGAAAAGTCTTCTTCTGCCTGCTCCTAAAAGGTGAAAGACTTTGATTTGAGCCTCTTTAGAGGAGCTTAAATGTTGAGTAGGTGGCTAGAAAACAGCTTCAGGAGAAACAGCAGGGCATCCAGGCTGTTATGGAAGGCAGGTAGCCTTTCCAGAAGAGTGAGCTGTTGATGCAGAGAAGCAGAGCTAAGCTCTTGAATCCTGACAGTTTGGGCAGTGGGAGTACTAAGCCAAATGGGACAGAACTGTTCACAGTCTTATTTTGAAGACAGATAAATGTCCCAGATTGCAGTCAGGGAAGTATCTGAATACAGGCAAATTACTGTGGCATCCTCTGTGTGTATGAAAAGTCTAATTTGGAAAGGCAAAAAATAAGACACTGTTTCTTCTAAGAAAATTGTCTTACTCGTTCAGCAAGTGTTTGCTATTAGGGAAAGTCTTATCTGGGACTTAGGATCCTGTTTGTCCCTCAGCAGGCAGCATCTTAACGCATATTTTTTGTTCCTTGTTCTTCAGTCATAATTGACATCCTTCTGTTATTGTGTATGTCTGTGTATATAAAGTGTAACAATGCAAATTACTGACTTTGCTTGAATTTATCGGTGCCCATTAGATGAGATTAAATTTTCTGTTTAATGAAACAAGAACAAAGCTGAAGAAGTAGAAGACAGTGTTTTAGCCTTTGCATGGAGTGAAGGCCTTCACTGAACTGGTGCCAGATGGAAGACCCTCTGTGGGACAGTGCTCTGCTTGCTCCTACTCTTGCTGATGATGCTGTGACCTTCACATCACCATGTTGCACCTCTCCATGATGTTGCAACATCCTTCATTCTTCTAGTGCAGCTGTTAAGGGGACTGCTTTATTACTTAATTTTCTAACAGTCCTAGGTATATAAAAAAAACTTTTTTTTTCAATAATAGAAGGGATCCCTGAGCACTGATGTTGTCATGTGTGGCAGTAGAAATCATTTTCATGTCCACAACCTGACTTAACAGAGAGAGAATAAAGTTTCATATGGTAAAGGCTGGAGAATTAAGAGAATCAGAAAGAGAAAGGCCGGAAGTAAAATGCAGAAGGGGTACTTAATGCTACTGGCTGTATTCCTGGTTACACTGGCTCTAGATGGATTTGGTGGCTGATGAGTTATAAAATCATTGAATCATAGAATGATTTGGATTGGAAGAGACCTTTGAAGATCATTGAGGCCAATCCCCCTGCCAGGGGCACCTCACATTAGACCAGGTTGCTCAGGGTTCCATCCAACTTGGCCTTGAACATTTGCAGGGCGGGGGCATCCACAACTTCTCTGGGCAACCTGTGCCAGCATCTCACCACCCTTATTGTTAAATCTTTCTTTTTTATGTACAAGCTAAATCTTCCCCCTTCCAGTTTAAACCCATTGCCTCTTGTCCTGTCACTGCAGATTCTGGTAAAAAGTCTGTCCCCATCTTTCTTATAAACTGCCTTTAAGTAATAAGGTCTCCCTGTAGCCTTCTCTGAACAACCCTAACTCCCTTAGCCTGTCTTCATAGGAGAGGTGCTCTGGCCCTTGCATCATTTTTGTGGACCTGCTCCATTAGGTATATGTTTTTCTTGTGCTGCGGACCCCAGAGCTGGCTGCAGTGCTGCAGGTGGCATCTCACCAGGGAAGAGTAGAGGGAGACATTTACCTTCTTTGACCATACCAGAAGAGGCCACACTTCTTTTGATGCAGTTCAGGCTTTCTGGGCTGTAAGCGCACATTACCAGGTCATGTCCAGCTGTTCACACACCAGTACCCTGAAGTTCTTCTTCACAGGGCTGCTCTTAATCCACTCATCCCCTAGTCCTTTTTTATGCTGGTAACTGCCCTGATCCAGGTGCATGGTCTTGCACTGGCTGTGTTGAACTTTGTGAGGTTCATACTGGCTCCATAAAGCCAGTTGGTTTCTCCATACTGCCCCAGTGAGAGTCCTCACTCTTGTGCATGCACACAGAGCTTTCCACACTGGTCATCAGAGATGCCATATTGAAGAGGATCTGGTTATCCGTGTCCATTTGTTACCTCTCAAAGCAGGACTTGTGAAGTGGGGGGAGAAAAAAAATATTACTGATAGAGTTTCTGCAAAGATTGCACTTCGGTACTTTTCTGGTAGCGACAAGAGAGGAGTGTTGGACTGAGCAATAGGACTGCACTGGGTAACTCCCAAGACTTCTGCGCTGTGTTACTGTTTAGAAGTTTTTTAGGTCTGAATAGAAAAGCAATATTCTTTTCTTATGCATCTGCTGGAAGCTTCACAACCAGTATAGTTTGAGATAGTAGCTGTAAGGTTGAGAATGTTTAGTTAGTTATCATGACCACACTAATTTCCCTCTCAAATAGAGGAAGAGGAAAAAAAAATCCATGTCTGATGTACGATCTCAGCAGTGACTCCTACACAGTGTGAGTTCAGCCGAGCCACGTTTAAACCAATAAGCTCAATAGTTGATGAAATTATTCAATGAAAAATTAATTATAAGTTGCAAAAATGCCTTGGAAGCTGGGTGATTTACCCCATGGGGTTCTGCCACTGTCAGGAGAGAAGAGCTGGTATGGATGTGTCAGTAGCACAGGAGTTGGTGGGGATTGCAGACATATCTTCAGTCAGTTGATACAAGGTGTTTGTTCTCTTTGCTGTTGAGGCACAGCACACTATTTCAGTGAGAATCTTTGGCTCTGTTGGCATTACTCAAGGGATCTGTCCTCATGGTCAGTCCCCAGTCCATAGAAAAAGTGTCCTTTCTGTCACATAAGGATATGTGAGGGCTCTGACATTCTTCATTCCCTTTCCCTAGTGAAGATGCAACTTGCATAAAACACTGGTCACTCCCTGCAGTGTGGTAATGTGGTAAGCATTCGGTATTGGCATCACAGAATGGTAGATGTTGCACCTCTGCTCAAGAGGGACCACCTAGGGCCACTTACCCTAGGTGCCCACGACCATGTCCAACTGGCTTTTGAGTATGTCCAGGGATGGAAGCTCCACAGCCTTCCTGAGCAACCTGTGCCACTGCTCAGTCACTCTCACAGTGTAAAAGTGTTTCCTGATGTTCACAGGGTACCTGCTGTGTCATTTGTGCCCATTGCTTCTGGTCCTGTCACTGAACACTACTGAAAAGAGCCTGACACCATCATCTCTGCACCCTCCCCTCTTATACATTGATAAGATTGCCCCTAAGCCTGCTCTTCTCCAGGTTTCCCTAGTTCCTGCTCTCTCAGCCTTTCCTCATAGGAGACATGCTTCAGTCATCCTAGTGGCCCTTTATTGGAGTCTCTCTAGTATGACCTATCTCACTTGTACTGGGGAACCCAGCACTGGACACGGGACTACAGGTGTGTCCTCACCAGTGCAGAGCAGAGGGGAAAGATCACCTCCCTTGATCTGCTGGCAGTCCTTTGCCTAATGTAGCCCAGGACACCACTGGTCATCTTTGCAGCAGTGGCACTTTGTTGGTTCATGTTCAACTTCATTTCCACCAGGACTCGCAGCTCCTTTTCTGCCAAGCTTCTTCTGTCTGAGTGACATCTTTGTGACATGGTCAATTGTCAACTAGGAATTCACAACTCTTAACTGAGACACTGAAGCATCCCAGTTGCTGGTTAAGCAGTTTTTATGTATGTCCTGGAGATGGGCAGCATTATTTTGAATGCAGTGCACAGAGTGTTCCTGGACATTTTTTTGAATGTCTACAAGATGTGCATTAACATCTAATAATTTAATACCCAACAAGGACTAAAATATATTCTTTGGAAGAATAACTTTATTATGAAGAGAAAATTAAAATGCTTTTGTATTTTATAATTGGAATCTAAAAGCATAAAGAGAAACTTTGATGAAGATGGTTTTGTCTTCACAGTGAAGCAGAACTTTTGGATGCACATCAGCACTTATTCAGATTTGATTTGAAAGGGGTTTGGGTGGCCAGTACCTAGGTATCCCAGCCAATCTTATTTTTTGTTCAACAGCTTTGCCAATAGCTATGTTCTTTCAAGTCTTGGGAAATGCTAAGAGCCTGTAGAGTTTTGAATTTTCACATCAGGCTTAATGAAGCTGCATATCTGAGAAGGTCTGTTATCTTTTTTCATTGATTTTGCTGACATGAGTTCATGATGATCAGGTAGATTTTTATATTACCACATCAGTAAATGTCTACATCCAGGATTTCTACATGTCATATGCTTCAGAAGACCAAGTAAACAGAGTCTTTCCTTTGGTGCTTTTAATCCATGTATTTTTATGCTTAAATTAACCTTGGATAACAATTTCTTGTGCTTGTTTGAGTTTTTGGCAATATGTCTCCACCCCGCAGATGCACAAAGTAATGTCTCTAATAAGGTTGCCGTTGTTTCCCTTTGGTTTGCTTTTGCTGTACAAACACCAGCCGTTGTAACCTGGGTGACTGAAGACATGATACTGGTGTGACTGGACATAAACACAAGGCTGCAGGTGGTCAGTAATATTCTGGCATTCTTGAAGAAGTCTGATCCCCTGCAGCCTAAGCTCACTTGATTATATGGAAGTGCCTTGACTGCACTTTGCCTTTGTTGACAGCGCTTTTTGAAAAAGGTAATTTCTGCCCATGCTGCCTCATTTAATTCCTGCAGCTTACATCTGAGCAAGTCCTTAGCCAAAGCCATCCATAGCCAGTTTTTTGTTCTCTAGCAGCCTGAGCTCACCTTTATCCATGTCTTCTGAAGTGCTGGTTGTGCCCTTTCCCCGCTGCGCTTGCCTCTTTCACCATGGTGTCTCTGCTTTTGTGTCCAGCACAGCATCTTTTTCACCAGTCCCTTCTGCTTTCTTTTGGGTGAAATCTGTGTTTTTGGAGCTCAGGCAGACATTTCCCTTGACTGGTTGACATTAGCTCCCGCTCTACCTTGTGCTGATATATAAAGCCTGGTGCCAAATGAGCAGTATGAAATGGGGCTGCCTGTGGCTCTGAACCCTCAGTCTTCTTCCCCAGCTAGCTCAGCAGTGGCTCAGTCCTTCATAGGAGAGAAGATTCCCTCTTCTCAGAAGGAGAGGCTCTCATGTCAAAGGCTGCTTCCCTCTGGCAGGCAGCAGTGATGGATTCACTGTAACTGAAGCAGCAGCACCCAGAACACTGGTGGCACATGGGATGCTTCCTGATATTTTACTGTCAGTGTTGCTGAAAACAGCCTTACCACATGTGTAAGCAGCCCAAGACCAAGCTGGGTGGCACCACTGTCTCTCCTGATACCAATGTACAGCGTTTGACAGCACCTTTGCTGAACACTTCTGTTCCTAAACCAAGCATTTGAGCTGGAGGCATCTTGGCAGATGCAGTTCCTTGGCTTGACGACCTTTCACAGGAGGTCATTCTGAGTGGCAGAAAATTCCTTTTTTACCTTAAAACCTGTGGATCTACAAGCTTTTCCATCAGCTAAATGCAATTCAAGAATTGCTTCTGACTCTCATGAGCACTGGGAGGCTTCTTCAAACAGCAGTAACTTGGATGTGCAAGATAGGGGCATGCCGCTTTGCCACACCTCCAGCATGTCCATATCCTGGGGTTTCTTCCTAATTTTATTTCCGTGTGTTAACCTAGAGTTTGCTTGGTTTGTGTTTTGTCTGGTCAAGAAAAAATTCCCTTCTATAAGATAATTGCTGAAGGAATTATTTGTTGCTTATTGTATCACAGGACTGTGCAGCTTAGTCATAACCAGGTGAACATCCCATGCTCTAGATGATCCAGGCAGCCTAAGGCAGCACCCCCTGCATAAGCTGCTGCTCCTGGTAGAAGTGGTTTAGGTCGTACTTAGCCAGGATGAGAAAAGCAGACTAATGAACTCTCTTCTGCATGTAGCTTTTGACAGCTAATGCAGTTTAACACTCATTTTGATTCAGCCTGTACAAGATGGGTATGAGTATGTCCTTTCTGGTGAGGACTGGTCTAGTGTTTTAGTATTTCTAACAGTGAAGAGTTGCCAGAAGCACACAGAGTGTCTACAGAAATAGCTCACACAAAGCCCTCTGTCATTCTCAAGTGGAGCTAAAATGTCTAAAAAAATGGGAATGAGCAAGTTCAGTCCATGGCCATGCTGGCCACCACCACATCGTAGATACATACTAAAACAAACGATGAAGTCCTTCTATATTGTGGGGATCCATTTCTTATCCCCAGTGAGTCGTTTTGAGTGGATTCATATAGGGACCTCAGGAGAGACTTTGATAAAAAGACAAGTTATTCTTCTCTGGTGGTTAAGCTTAACTTGGTTTAACACAGGTAGTAGTATGTTTTAAATTTTACTGCATTTAAATTGTTTGTAAGATGCAAATCAACAAAAACCCCTACATATTTGGGTTTATTTTAATTTTCTCTTGCTTAGATGATATCGACAAATGTTGTGTGAAGTGTCTTCTGTCGTCTTCAGTGTGGTCATAAACTGAAGGGACTTTCTTTAGTTTTACTGTGCATGCTATTGTTGCAGTGTGCCTGCAGCCTTCTGGAGAGCGAAACTGGTATTGAGTCTTGAATTCATCTAGGTTCGGGCATCTAAAATGTAGCATCAGGTATGAGCTTGTCAGCCAGGTGCCTCTGCTGGTGGATGGAGTGGGGGAGAGGTGCATACAGGGACAAGACTTCATTGCTAAAGTCACTCACGATAAATTCCATCCATCTCATCAAATACATGCTGCTGTTAATGTATTTTATTGGATTGAAGATGCTTTCTGGATTTTTGTTTCTCATTTTTGTCATGATAATAACACCGATTCTTTTCTTTTTCCAGGGTGACTGTTGGATCTGTATGGAGCTCATGTCTACCTCGTTTGATAAGTTTTACAAATATGTATATAGTGTATTAGATGATGTTATTCCAGAAGAAATTCTAGGCAAAATCACTTTAGCTGTGAGTATTTTGTTAAACCTTTCTATGAATGTTTTTGACGCCAATGTGAAAATTCAGACCTCTTTCACTCACCTATGAGAAAGCTGGTAAATGCGAGTGCAGTAGAACTGCTGCTGTTGTATTGCACCACGCTTTTAATAATACTTCAGTATACTCTGACTTTTCCACAGCATATTGCATGACATAAAACCAGGTCCTGGGGTCTGTAATCAGTTCATAAAAAGACCCTGGCACCAGTTTCCTGCTCTGTCTGCTTGAACATTACACTGACAGCAGAGGCACCAGGCCCCTCCTTGGGAATCATTTCATGTGGATTGGTGGTGGCACCACTGGAAGCTGAATGCAGGTCATCTCATCCCAAGGACGGTGCCTAAGATAGATGAGCTGTCTCCCCTTCACTTACTTGTGAAGGGAACATTATTGTGAATGGGCATTTATAGCCAGGACATGTGAACCCCACCAAACTATTTGAGGGTTAGGGTTTGGTCTGAGTGAGTGCCCTACACTCACTTTCAAGTCGGTGGGGAGAGATTGGTGCCTCTGTGTGGGAGGTGAGTTCCCACCCTCTGGTGCCTTAGGTGGTGAAGTGAGATGAATCCAACCCAGGGTATCTTGAGTGCATCCCTGCTGCGTGGAGCCCACTGCCTTCCTTTAAGGAGCCCTGTAAAATTATCCTCGTCTGTGCCAAAATGAACCCTGAAGCTGTCTAGACACAAGGGCAAGATCTGGCCCTGCAAAACAAACTCTGGGGTTTGGGCTGTGGAGGAAAAGGTGTTGAAAGGTGTTGAAACCTCTGTTCTGCTGCAGGAGATGCTGGGCTGCCCCAGTCCAGAGAAACCTCAGGTAGCCTTGTGCAAAGGCTCTCAGAAGTACAAGAGAGTCTTCAGCAGATGGAGAACCTGGCTGACATTATCTTGACTTAACCTGGAAGTCCTGGCTCAATAAAAAGTCATGGCCAAGCTGAACGAATTAATTCAGCGAGGCAGATGGAAGATGGAAGGCTGCAGAAGTGAAGCACCATTCAGGAGTAACAGGGGGAAACATGAGCAAATTCTAGAGCGGTGCCATATTGGTGTCAGGTGGACAAACTGCATCTTCATCAGCTCCAGCATGTGAATGGTGCAGCACTTTCAGAGTGGTGGGAATGTGCTCATCAAATTGCAAACCACAGCCTCTTGAAAGGTTATCGGCAAATTCTGCTCAGGCCCGGATATTTAGAAAAGAAACATCTTCACTCTTCTACTCTTAGGGGCATCCTTATAAAATGTTGAGCCAGGACCTGCTGCCACTTCTTGCAGCTAACAGACTGCCTCGGTGGCTCCAGCACTGTCACATATTTCAGTGTTGATAGCCAAGGCTCCTATCAAAGGCAGCCCCCGGGGTGCATCGTATTACCACTGACCAACTAAATGCATTGCTGTCCAAAGCAAGGCTTGAGACATAGACAAGATGGCTGGATAAGGTCTGTCCTTCTGGAGCAGTGTGCTTGGAGTTACGTGTAATTCTGTGGGGGAAAGGAGAGGAGATCCTTTTAAGGTTTTCAGGTGTTAGAGACATGCTGGTCAGTATTTTGGCTCAGACAGACCTTGCAAGGTGCTTGCCTGATGCAGATAGTTTGGACAGAGACTTGAGAGTCTTGAACATCTCAAAGGGAGTTTCCTTACTTGTCCTGTGCAGACAGCACACTGTGAAAGTGTACCAAAGCTTCAACTCCTAGCCTAGGAAGGAGGCTTTGGTTGTTTCTGACCTGGAAGTGATGGATGGACTGAGTAATCTAAAAGTTTCTGTACCTGATAGCCACAACAGATCTGAAGATGTGAAGTCCATCTGTGCTGTGGGAACTCATGGGCTGCTCTTTGAACACTGCTTTCCTTCCTTCGTGCTGCACCTGAAGGCAGCTCCTGAGGGAGGTCCTCTGCACAAGCTGGCTTTAGGAGCTGAGACAGGTTCTGGCTGGGTATTGTGGTCTGGAGTTCGTTTCTGTCCACCTTTTTTTAGTAACTTTAGTATGAGAATACTGTCCCTAACTATCTTAGACCTTGAGGGCATCCAGGTCCAGAAAGTCTTATGTGTGCACTGCCTTGATACCCCCATTGTGTGCAGGTGAGGTATTTGCTGCAGTTCATAGCTCTGTGTGCTCCACCAACCACCCTTCACTTCATGTTAGAGCTCTTTTACCCCTGGTTGAAGAGCTGTGAGCTTATGCTTCACCTGCTTGAAGGTGGTGAGGGCAGAAGCTTCTGATAGGGTCAGCTGGGATTTAAGCCAACATTCAGTGACAAAGTCCAGCAGACTTTCTCTTGCTGAAGCTGAGGTCCAGGGAGGCCATCCTGTCTCATTCCACCATGGGCCTGCCTTAAAATCAGTTGATGCTTCAGAAAGATAATAGCAGCTTCTGCTGCCAGAGCAGAAGCCTGCACTGGAGGGTCAGGGAGGGTGGTGAGGAGGAGGCAGCACTTCAGCTGCCCCAGAGCCTGACAGAGATTTTAATTACCTAAACACTTGGACATGGGATTGGACAAGCAGGAAGGACCAGTGTTGGGAGTTGTTCCTCAGTGCTAGACTTCATCCTTATATCCTCGCAACACAACACAACATGACCACTCTCTTGCCATCATCTTCAAGGCAGTCTTTTGGTCATGGGTTTCAATGATAGTTTCAGCAGAGGCAAAAAGAATTTAAGTGGTGAACTTTCAGGGGTTTTTTTAAGCCATCCTGTGAAATCAGCTTCCCCAAGTCTCTCTTCCTCTTGATCGTGAATAGTTAAACCAGAACAGCTGCTGTTGCAGCTGTTACCTCCTAAGAGACTACAGCATATGACTGGAAATGAGTTATTACTCAAGATAATTAACATCAGAAATTACTTGACTTCACCCCTTACTCCTCTCTTCCAGACCGTGATCTCTCCCGGTTACAGGTGGTATGTGTGTACTGAAGTGTGTGCCCTCTCTTACATCACATTCTGTTTTCAGGAAAGATTGGGAGAAAAATGATTTTATTACAGGATATACTGCAGCATTGATATCTTAACATATTAAAAGCACCTCCCTCTGTTCTTGCAGATCTAGAAGTTTAATCATCACAGGTATCTAATGACATTTGCTTATGTTTTGTCTGTTTTGGTTTTTTTTTCCTAGACTGTGAAAGCACTAAACCACTTAAAAGAAAACTTGAAAATAATTCACAGAGGTGAGCTTTTGTCTTTTCTTCTTACTTACAAAAAAATAAATGCAATACTTTTAAGCATCCTTTGCTTGAAGTCAGAGTGCAATTAGCATGTATGGTACCACCAGTGTGAGTGCAGGTTTTTCCCGGGTATGTCCCCAGCAGCTGTTTTATTGCCTCTTTGGTCCGTGGTTTTCCGTAAGGGCCTGATTTCCAGGGTGGTTGGGTGTCTGCCTCTGCCTCAGGCACATGGCATCCTTGGGTCTGTCTCCATTTCCTCTTGCTCCAGGTCAGGATGGTCAGCAATGACATATCCAGTCGCAATGGTGTTGCACTGCTGGTGTCGATCCTTGGCAGCTGCTGTTCTTCAAATCAAAACCTCAAGCCCTGATTTACTGGCTTAAATTTCTTTCCCTTGCAGATATCAAACCTTCCAATATTCTTCTGGACAGAAATGGGAATATTAAACTCTGTGACTTTGGCATTAGCGGACAACTTGTAGACTCCATTGCCAAAACACGGGACGCAGGATGCCGACCATACATGGCGGTGAGTGGGGATGAGCTGGGCAGTGGGGAGCTGTGTGCCCTGGGCTGTGCAGGACCTTACTTTCCTCCTGCAGGCCTGGCTCAGCACAGCCCTGCCTGTTGTCTGAGTGGAGCATCACACTGTAAAGGTGAGCACTCCCTTCGCAGGCAAAAGCCAGTTCTGGATCGAGCATTGCTGCTGGCAGCATCAGAAAAGGCATCCAGACCATGGCAAAGTGACCAAATTCCCTTTTTTTTTAGCTGGGTTGCTCCACTGCTTCCAGTGCTGTGGTGCTGGAGTAGAGAACCGCTCTGTGCTGTGCAGCAGCACCTGCTCACACTCCAAAACAAACAGCTCACAGGGGAGAGACAGTGCTGCCCAAGTGCCAGTTTTCCTCAGTCTGCAAGAAACCCATTTGCTACAGTAAGATTATGTCACAGGAGTTATTGCAGAGCAGAATTACAGTGATTTTCACAATCCACTTTAATTCCAAAGTGTGTCATAACTTAATTCCAGGAGAATGTGATTCTGGAGAGCAGCAGTAGTGGAGCAGCTGCATGGAAACAGCTTCCCATGGCTAAGCTATGGCTCCTGGGAGTCTGTCTTGCTTGTTTGCCACCCTCTCCCTCCCAGGGCAGAAAGCTGTGCTGGTGATTTTCAAAGCTGTCTGAGGGTTTTAAATACTTCTGTGCTACTTTGAAAATGTTTTTCTTGGTTTCATGTGAGCTGAGGGTACCTTGTGCCAGGGAGCTGTGTGCCTGCTGCTGTCAGTGCAACTTTAATTTCAGTGGTTGTATTTAACTGAGCTGACTTATGGCTCTAGATGCTTAAATATACTGTTTTCTGAACTCTTTAATCTATCACCAAGGAAACAAAAAAGGAAGATCTCTCTCTTTCAAAGTGCAGTTCCCATCTGGTCCAGATAACAGTTCTCATATGTCTTTTATCTGACTGTGGTGTCCAAAGCACAACCTGTCTGCCCTGATCCTGGTCTGTGCAAGCAGAGAGTCTGAATTTTGGAGCATCTGACCTTTTCTTTTCACTGTCCTCATAGCAGAGCTAGTTACTCACTGAGCTGGACAAAATAGTACAGATGAGATCTGTTATTGGAGACCAGTGATGTGGTACAGCAAAGCCTGTAGTGAAATGGGGCAGTTTGCTTAAATAAAGACCTTGTGAAGCTGGAGAGAGGACAGAGTCACATCTCTGCTCTAGGCACTTCTGGTATATGCATGAAGCTCCCTGAAGGGAAAAGGATCTGTCAGAACTGCCCAGTTTGCTGTGCTGATGGGATATGGGATGCTGAGGGCAGCAGCAAAGGGAAGTGTCCCAGGAGGGGACAGGAGCTGGTGCAGTCTGAGCTGGTCTGACCCAAGGCTGGGTATTTGCATCTCAGACCACAGTCATGTCTCAGAGCATCGCTCCACAGAATTATGGCTGTCGTTGACTTTTTCCCTGTCCTCTGAGGTGTGTATCAGGTCTGTAAATAGGCCTCATGAAAAACTGCTCTCCCTTTCCGAAGTTCATCAGGCTATAATTACAGGAGTTAATGTTCCCACTTTTTCTTAGAACCGTGGGTAGATGGTTAGCTCTGCTCAGTCTGTTGGCTTAGTTATGACGTGACAGTTACTGGCATGTCTGTAAATAGAAGCACTGCTTCATTTCCTCATGGACTTGGGTGGGTGATGCTTCCAACAGCCCATCCTTGATTTTCTTCCCCATCTGTTCACACACGCTCTGCTGTTTGTGCACCTTCATCACCAGCTCCAGACTCCCTTGAATTTTCAAGTGAACAAAAGTGTTTCAATTCAGTTTGTGTTTTTAAGAGCGTTGATGTGGGACTCAGGCTGTGGGACAGGCCGGCAGCTGACAAGTGGTGTGGGAGACAGCTGGTCTCTTGCCTCCCGGTCTCCAGACATAGTGAGTCCTCTCCAAGTACATGAGCGTTTCCATGTACTGGGAAGCCTGGGAAGTCTGGAGATGTCCCCAGCATGCAGGCACATCTGCCAGCAATTTCTCCAAGCCAGCAGGGGCTGATGGCTGTAATGATGCTGTCATCATATCATATATTCATATACATGTGAGGGAGTGAGGCCAGTCACCCTCCTTTTGATAGTAAAACAGTATTTTTATTTATTTATTTATAGTGTGAAATAGGCAAAGGCCATTGGCTGTGTTCAGCCAGGGACGGTCTGATAAAGGCTGCTGGATGGTGTTCCCTCACAATGAGACTGTCACTCTGTAAGGCCCACTTAGCCTGTGGCATTTGCAATATAAGACAAGAAGTAGCATGAGCATTTGCACACTGAAGGAACCTGAAATGCCGTGCTCACTGGAGCTGGGTCCCCAGATAGCCGTTGATAATAGTATTGGACGTTGGCCAGTTTGACTGTGAGCAGCCTGATCAGGCAGTAGGACCCACATCCATCTGCTAAGAAAGTGCTGTGTGCTTTAACCAAAGTTGTTGGAGCCTGCACAGAAAGCAGCCTTTTCAGCCTTGGAGCTGCCAGTGCTGGAGAAGTTGTTTTGATTTTGGCTTTGAATTCCCTTGCAATCTCTGTATTGAAGTAAAGGCATACATGTTGATGCCTTCTGTTCTCTGAAAGAAAGAAAGGAAATACCAAGCCCCTGTGCTGCTCTGGGTGGCAGCCAACCCCCAAAGCAGCCCAGACTGTTTGCTGAGCCCTCATGAGATCTGTGACCCATGCTGGTACCAGCATTGTGGGTTTGCTCTAGGTGAAGTTTTGCAGCCTTAAACCAGCAGTGAGGGTGAGATTGCTTCTGGCCAGCCCCTCATCCTCCCATCTGCTGCTCCCTGACGATCCCTGCATTGCCTCTTGCTGATGACAGTGCTGCTGGTTTGGACAGGAGTGGAGGCTCTGTGTTCCATGCTGAAGCCAGTGGTCTTTGTGGCGTTACTGCCTTTTACCTTTTTAACATTCAAGTGGACCCAGTTTCTGTGTCAGAAGGGATAAGACTGGAAGTATCTGGTTTTAAGTAGGGAAGGGCCCAGGTAGTGCAAGGATGGATGTCCTGCCCTCCTCCTTTGGGGCCTTGCCAGGGACAGAGTTTGTTGGTGTCACATGCATCCTTGGTCCCTCAGGTCCTTTTCCCAGGTCACCTGGCAGCTGTCTATGGCAAGCTATGGCTGTGCCTAAGTGCCCTGCACCACTTTGCTTGCCCTCCCTGGGCTGCCCTGAGTTGTCAAAATGAGGGGGTGGGAAAGGGCATGCACAGTGTGGGGGGGTACAGAGCAAGCTTTTTGGTGCTAACACATGAGCCATGTCCCAGCAAACACACTTCTGCCTGTCCCTGCTTGTCAATGAATAAACGGCTAGTGCAAAGCCCTGTCACTGTGGTGCTGCTGCAGCCCAGTGCTTGGGATGTGTTTCCGGCTCCTCATTT
This sequence comes from Chloroceryle amazona, assembly GCA_027560015.1. NCBI lineage: Eukaryota > Metazoa > Chordata > Aves > Coraciiformes > Cerylidae > Chloroceryle > Chloroceryle amazona. The sequence continues at coordinate 47,924 of JANHFX010007399.1, forward strand.
CTCCCCAGCAAAGATGGGAAGTCACTACCAGCATCAGTGTCTGGGTCCAGGCAGGGGCTGCATCCCTGTGCTCATGCAGAATTCAGGCTGTGCATAGAAAAATGTGTCAGCAGGTGTCAGCGGCAGTTCTGAGCCCTGCTCACCCAGCCCACATGCATGGAGAGAGGTGGCAGGGATGCAGGATTCTCCCCTAATTCTTTACCCAGGCAGAGACACAGCAAGAACCTATGTTTCAACTTCTCATTCCTGACCCAGTGCCCAGGTTTTCACTGGGCTCAGTCATTCATGTATCTGACCAGGCAGCCTGTTGGTTTGAATCCATACAGCTGAAAGCAGCTTTGGATGCTCCTGAACATTGTTGTGTTCTGTTCTTTTTTTCCCCCCCATCTCTGAAATTTGGCACCCAGACATAATTTTTATGACTGAGAAAACAAATTTGGGAGGAGACTGTGAGACCTATAGCACTGTTCCTCTTTGAGCAGTGCAGACTGGATCCAGGCTCTGCCCACACACAGGCTCTGCCTACACCCAGCAAATGCCAGGGCTGATGCCTGAGCTCCAAGCACAGTCTTTCCCACTCCCATGCTGCTGTCATTGCCTGTACGCTCCAGGGATTTCAGCCTGAGGACATAACCTCTGCTTGCTCCTTCACCAGCTAGAATTGTCTGTGAGGTTTGCCCAGCGATGGACTTCTGTCCAGACGTAGCTCCTCACACCATATGGTGCAGAGCCCCTGCCAAGCAGCTCCACCATAGCACTGAGCTCATGGCTCTGCATCAGTGCGTCCCTGGCAGGGCAGGATTTTACTTCTTGCCTGTTTAGATATGTTTCTGCACAGGCAGTTTGTATAAACCTGAGGAAACATGTCAGTAACTGCCTGTGTAAATGGACTGTTTGGCCAGACATACTGGGGGCAGGACATGAGGTTTGTGAAGGAGGATATTAAAAACAGGGAGGGCAGAAGTTGTTTTGACCACTAGCATTTACATAGAAAAATGCCTAAAAGTCAGGACTGGGAGATCTTTGACCTCAGGAGACATTGGAGGTTCAGCCAGAAAGAGCAGGCATCTGCTGCTTGCCATGGGTTTGATGTGTATGAGGCACTGCTGAATGTGTCAGGGTGGCCCAGGGCAGTCCCACTGCCATGATTAGCCATGAGAAGGCTAAAACATTAGAATATGATCAGCGGGGCCGCGAGACTGTGGAGAGGGATGGGCAGGGTCACTTAAGGCAGGGGCAGGTGTGGTTATAGTGAGTGGAGGGTTTTTCAGGTCCCAGTGCCTCCGGTCCTCCTTGGGCCTGTTTGGCTCCTGCTGCTTGTGTGGGTGCAGCTGGAGGGGATTTTGCTTCAGGAGGATCCATGGGTATTTGCACAGGGGCACTCTCCACCACCTGCTGAGCCTTTCCTGTGTAGCACATGAGGCTGAAGTGTTGCTGGGGCCTTTCAGCAGCACACGCCTCCTGTGATGACAACCCTGACAGCACTGATTTGATGCAACCAAGTGGGACCTCTGCCTCCTCCATCTGTTCCTGCTGCTGCAGCATGACCACTGGTCATGGAGTAGGCAGGGCATAAGACTGTGGCAGGAGTGGAGCACACTCAGGAGAAGTGCACACTGACTTGTTCAGGACCAGGTAATCAAGTGTTCATTGAGTGCAAAAACTCCTATTTCCCATAACATGGGAGGATCATGGCCAGGACTGGACCTGGGAGGTGAGGGCTATCCTTTGCTGGTGAAAGCTTTCATGAGTGATGAGGCCAGAAGGACAGTCAACTGAACACAGTCAGGGAAGCCTCCTGAACCCGTGCCCAGCCCAACAACTTCTGGTTGAATGGAGGAGATCTTTGAGAGAAACCAGATTTTAAGGCTCAGACTGCTTGTGACTCCAGCCTGGCCCTGTCTTGAGTGTCCACATGATGAGCCACCTTTGCTGAAAACTTTCTGTTATGCTGATTTCTGATTAGAATGTGTGTAACTTCATCTATAGACACCTTCTCTCGGTTCCCTTTCTCTGTAGTATCCTGGAGTCCTCTAGGACTCTTTCTTTTCCATCTTTTTAAAAGCTTCCTATTGGTCAGGCATTAAGACTGTGGAAAAATAACAGGGCTCCCTGCAATTTAGTCTTTTGTAAATAACTACTTTAAGGACTTTTAGAGCATCCCCACCAAAATTTCAGACCCTCAGTCAGGTTCTGTGATAGTTACTGAGCAGTGCTGAAATGATACCTTAGAGCCCTCCAAAGCTGCTGCCTCTCTGCAGCTCATGTTAATCTGATCAGTTCTTGGAAGCAGGGATGGGGGTGGCATTGAGAGGATGGGTCAACCTCTGAGGTGCCAGAGGGTTCTCTTCCAAAACAATGCCAGATGGAAAAGACATCCAAAGTTCTGCATTCAAGGTGCCTCTTCAAGTGCTAGAGAATCCACCATAGTGCCCATGAAGTTCTCTTGGTCGTTTCGTATTCTCTTAACATGATCTTTTTAAGACAAGTAAGTCTTGCTTTAATGGATGGCTATGGGCTCTTGTTTCTGCTTTGTTAGCAGAATTAAGGAGTCCTTTACGTGCCACAGCCTTTTTCCTCAGTAGATACTTTTTGACTGTGATGTAGTCACCTCTTAAGCTTTTCTTGAGGAGATTAGAGACTGAGCAGTTTATGTCCTTAAGGCAGGTTGGATAGTATTTTATGGCTGTGAGTGTTTTATGGCCAAATTTCATCATTCTTTTATAAATGTAATCCCTGCAATTAAGCTAATTTACACTGTTTGTTTGGCCTGCGGAGTATATAGTAAGAGCAGCAGTTCCCCTCAGCTACATGCCTGTAATTGTGGTGCTCATCTGGAATCTCCTGCTCTCCTGTTCTTTTCCAGGAGCTCTCTGTCATCCCAGAGAGCTATTTTCTCTGCCTGGTCGAGTGAGTCAGCAGCCAGCCAGAGCAACAGTCCTCCAGACATTCCAATCACACCAGTTCTACAGAAGCCCTTATTCATCCTAGTAGCAATACTTTTTGCAATATGCAGAATTTAGCAAGACTAATTTTGTATTTTCTTGGATGTTATTAGTGGTAGGCCAAGGGAGGTCACCTTTGAGATCCCATTATAAATCCTCTTTCTTCGTGTTCAAATAGATTCCTTTTGACAAGAATTACACTGAACTTTATCTGTAAAGCCATTTAATAATGCAAATTATTGATGCTTGATTTAGTTGCAGTGCAGACAATGCACTGCACTGGTCTAAGTTTATCACAGCCACACATTTACCTTTTTTAACAAGGCAAATACATTCCCTGAGAATTTGCTGTGCCAAGCCCAGTGGGACCTTGTTGCCTTCATTAATGTTTCTGCCAATCTTTTTGTGCTTAGTATGTGTCCCATGTCCCCCAGCCCATTTGCAATCTTCCTGCTGTTGGGATGGGGGAACACAGCCAATGTTAGGAAAGCCAGCTGGGAGGGGATGGTAATGCCATGGGAATATAAACAAGCATCTCCACCTGGAAAATGCTGCTTGAGAAGTTTTTAAATGAAACAATCTCTCAGAATAAATATGTAAAGGAAATAGGAGGGGAGGAAAGGCCATTCTCTAGAAAGATGATCTCTGCTGATAATCTCTGTGCAGCCACTGGCTTTGTGGCTGACCTGGGAGAGGGGGAGGGACAGGAAATCAGAGAACAGAGGGGATTTGGGAAGGAATATCTATCTGAATTCAAAGGACCAACCAGAGGTGATTATTTTGGCTGAAGTATTTTTTGACAATACTACTCTTATCTTCCATGTAGGTGTAGAAGTGGTGCACACAGAAACATTTACTGCTGCTATCCTAGAGGTCGGAGGCTGAGGAGTAGGGGGAAGTGGCAGGTCCACCAGGCCAGAAAAAACAGCTTATGTTCTCCCTTCCCCCACTGCACTGTGTGTCCTTCACTCTGCTGCACCCTGGCCCAGGAGGTGTTTCTAGTAGGCTGCTACACAGAACCCTGGAGTCACTGATGCTGTGATAAAGGCCCAGAGAAAACAAAGTATTAATGGCTTTTTCTTTGGTCCCCTGGAGAGGAGGGGTGTGACCTTAGGAAAACTTTCACTAAGCAGTGTGACTCATGAGAATGACTCAGATGGGTGCTCTTAGACCAAGGCTTTTCTTGCGCTGAGATCACCTTCTGTGAGCTCCTGTGCCCAGGAGGAAATTGAGAAAGCTTATTAGGCTTCACTGCATGTAAAAATTGAGACCCACATGAAATTGGATACCTTACCTCTTCAGCAGCCAGTAGAAGAATTTGGTGTCACCAAAGGGAGGTCATAGTCATATGAGGGAGAGCCTCTGAAACTTCCTATAGAGCAGAGCATTTAACACTGGCCACAGGAGTGGATGAATGTTCATATCCGTTTGGAGCTCCAGCACCTACTGTAGAGCTGAATCTTGGACACTGAGGTCTGATCAAGAATCAGCACAGCGAGTCTCCCCAAGGACAATCACCTCACAGAATGGGACTGCCTCTTTTCTGGGAGATGGTGATCACATCCACAGGGATGGTGGTGAGCATCTCATGGATAGGTGAGTGGTCAGGCTCTTCCTCAGCCTTATGGGTCTGAACTCTCATCCCAGCCCTGTAGAGAAGTCAGGAAAGGGGTATAATACTCCAGATGCAGCCTTACCAGAGAAGAGTAGAGGGGGAGGAGAACCTCCTTGTACCTGCTGGCCACACTCTTCATGATGCACCCCAGTCCATCCAAGTCATGAAAGCAGTAACTAATACTTGAGCTCAAGATGAATGGAAACCATAACCGAAGGATAAGGAAGCAAAGCAAAGGGCAGCATGTTCAGGGTATGGCCTTTGAAGCCATCCTGTTTCAAAACAGATGCCCTAACTGGAAGTAGGGACTATAAAACACATCAGTGGCACTGGGAAAATGATATACCATGGAGTAGTGGACACAAGGAGGTTGTAGGAGAAGCCACATGTAGAACCACTGAAGCTTGGTGGAAGCTTCTCTCTTCCCTATGTGGGTATGTATAGGTGGTGGGCTGGACAAGTTTCCTTGTTGGAGCAGATTATGGTGACTGAGGGAATGGGAGAGGTCTGGAAGCAGTCACAGCTGCGGCAGCCACATGTAAGTAGTGGGCTGCAAAGAGGAGAGCTGGCAGCATGGAAGAAAAACCAGACATGCCATGACGGTTTGGGGGCTGGCAGGTATTGTGGGAACATGGCAGTCTTCTCATGCAGTGATCCACTGGAGGTTACAGTAAGGGACTTGGTTCATTGAAAGGCACTCTTCAGCTGGCATCTGCCATGAAATTGTATTAAAATGTAGCTTATAAAGCAACCAGGACTTTCATAGTATTTCCTGCACCTGATAATTTACTCTTTTTTTTGCAACTCAGATCTCTGTTACTGTTGTAGTCAACATTGAATAAAACCCTGTTTCTTTTGGCATTTGAATTATTACACTTTTAACAAAAGAAGGCAGAATTATGTTTCTCATAAAGATTATGTGCAAAATGTGTTTTGTGCTGCTTGATAACTCTCAGGTGCAAATCACCCATGTCTGGCTCAATATTCTTCTCTATGAAGAACATTTGTATGTCTGTAGACCTTGTAACATCATAGTTGCCTTTAAGGCATGACCAATGCCATGCAGAGAAGAGCTATTCTTAAAATGCCTTGTTTTAATAATTCCTAAGGTTTAGCAAGCAGCAGACAGTTGGGAAGAGTTCTGATAGATGCTGTGAAACCTCAGTTTTCTGGTCTGGTAAATGAGAAGATGCTTATTCCATTTCTTATGATTCCTTGGGGACAGCTTTGTTGTAAAAACAGAGAAAACAAGACTTTATATCAAAGAGGTCCCAAAGTTAATTGAAGTGAAATACACAATAACAATTATTCAAGCTGCTTGTACAAAAGGGAAAAAAAAGACCAAAAAAAATGCAAAACCAACCAAACAAACACAAAAACAAACAAACAACAACAACAAAAAAAAGAAAAAACAAAACAAAAAACACACACACAAAAACAAACAAACAAAAAACCACCAAACAAACAAACAAACAAAAACAAACAACAAACCACCCAACCAAAAGGATTGGACTGTGCTGAGTTGCTGTTTCAAGTCAACTTTTAGACCTGTATCTCCATAAAATCAGTGTTTGATTCCTTAAGATGTTTCTCTGCTGGAGTTGGACGTCTGCCCTAGCAACAAATTTACCTCTAGAACTGTGCCAGGCTCTGCCCAGCTGGATGAATTAGAGTTTTTTCTAAGTTTGCAGGTGCCTCTTACTCCTTCTTTCATGGCACAGTGTTTGACTGCTCCTCCTTCCTGTTCTAGCCTGAAAGGATAGATCCCAGTGCATCCAGGCAAGGCTACGATGTCCGCTCAGATGTCTGGAGCTTGGGGATTACATTGGTAAGTGTAACCTCAATGGGTTTTCCCCTCTGCTGCATGGTGCATTTCTGGTGGGTAGCCATGGTCTGCTTTGCAGTGCAGTGGGGTGGACTGGTGTCAGACAGGTGCTGTAAGCAAAGCCCACTTCTGCTGGTATGAAACATTTGCATGTTGTGATTGAAGTGGGCACCTCCTGGCTCAGAAACAATATCAATCCCTTCAAGGCAGATGGCTCCCCTGGACCCCTGTGGATATGTGTAGCTGCAGCTATGCTTTGCAGAGAAGGAGAGGTGAGCAGGGAAGAGGTGTTGGGTCACAAATTAATTTTGTCCTCAAAATCTCAGATAAAAAGGGGTGATGAATGTGGTGGTGCAGAACAGAGCATCCAGCCTGTGTAAATAAGCCTCTCAGAGCCCTGGCATCTGGTGTGATTTGTCTGTGCAGAAGACTTTAGCTAATCCTGGATCCCAGTTGATGATTCCTCTCTGGCTTAACCACAGCACTGATGGGTGTACACATTGGTAAATTGGAAGGATCTTCCCTTCTCAAGGTGGTGAAGTAGAAGAGAAAGCAGAAGCAATAAGTATGAACCAGTAGCTTCTGTTTTCCCCAGTGGTGTTTTAAAACGTTCATTTTTGTTGCACTGTGAAGAATAGGGAGTTGGACTCAATGATCCTTATGGGTCCTTTCCAACTTGAGATATTCTACAACTGTGTGATACTTAGGATGCTTGGGAAGGGACTGGAGGATATTACTTGCCTGCTTTTGAACACCTTTGTAAGAACATTGGTTCATTTTATAGTCATCAGAGGAGAAAACATTGTCAGCATGAAAGCATGGCTTAGCCAATTAAATCTAGAGGTACTCCTGATGTGGGCAGCAGTTACTATTGGGTAAATCTTTCCCTCCTCTTCTCTCAGCTGAGCTTCATATAGGGAATGAGATGAAGAATCTTATATTAGTCTTCCTTCTGAGGGGTTCAGGGTCTTTGCAGATACTTTCTTACCCTGATTGAATTTACCTTCTGTAACCTCCCTGGTGCTGTTGCTGTCTTTCTGCAGTATGAGCTGGCTACAGGGCGATTCCCCTACCCCAAGTGGAACAGTGTGTTTGACCAGTTGACACAAGTAGTAAAAGGAGACCCACCACAGCTGAGTAACTCAGAGGAAAGGGAGTTCTCCCCAAGCTTCATAAACTTTGTCAACTTGTGGTAAGTGTTTCCATAATGAAAGCATTTGGAAGTAGCTTGTTTTGTCACTGTGAGGTATTTGGCACAGGTCACGTGCCAAGCACTTCCTAGCTTAGGTTCACATTCCTGAACCAGCATGAGAGTGAGAACCTGTCACATTTCACTGTTTTGGAGGTGATGGGAGACTTCTCTGGGTGGGGGCTGAAGGACAGAACTTTGGAAACTGCTCCTCAGGGAAGGGATGGGGAGAAAACCTCAGAGAGTCTCTGCTCGAGTGAAGTGTAATATCACCCACGTCAGGAGGTTTGTATTACCAGATAAGGGCCTGGCCTGTGCATCCTATTCCTTGGTATGACACAGCCTTGGGACAGACCTGCTGTTTGCCCCTTCTTCTGCAGGCCAAAGCCTGAGACACCTGGCAGGACTGCCCTGTCATTGGACAGAGGGCATATACTTGTCCTGCCTTTTGCCTGGCAGGGCCAGGAGCATTCCTGTCCAGTCCCAGTTATCACAGTGACTGTCAGGACTTGTAGCAGGTAGCTTGCTTGGTTGCTGGCATCATGTCTTCTGTTAATGAGACATCAAGGTCAAGACTAGAGATGGTTTTCTGTAGGGCAGGGCCTCTGCAGTGTGGTCAGCCTTGGATGGAGGGTGCACAGTGCTCCAGGAGGCTTGGGGCACATGGATGTGGCCTTGCTTAGGTTAAGGGCTGATTGAGAATTTTCTAATTAAGTATTTTTCTATCAAAATGTGAAAGGTGGTCTTAATTTTGTTAACGTAATACAAAGGCACACAGGAGATCCATCAGTGTGATGTGTTTGTCCCCTGGGCAGACCTGGGTGATGGACATTCCCAGCACACAAGTGTCCCAACTCAGAGCTTTGTGTCACAGAAAGATGTGGATTTACACAAATTTAATTTTCAAGAGGTTTTGTTTCAAGATTTCATCTCTGCTGGAGATGTTTTTTTTGAGTTTGGATTTTAGTCTCTTTCAGAATTAGGAATTTTTATGGAGGCCAGGCTCCACTTTACATCTGGCTGGAAGGAAGGCCTGGTTATTATTTTTGAATTGCAAAAAAGGGAACATCAAAACAGTCAGCTGATCAAAAGCAGTTTACATTTTTTAGTGAAAAATGTGTATAGTGTTTGTTTAGAAAGTCAGAGTTGCTTTCCCCATATACTGCACAAGCCATCTTCTGTTCCTCACACAGTTCTCTGTCATGATGCTCTGTCATGATACAGTTTACCAAGCTGAGAGCTTGCTCTCCTGCTCTGGGTGCACTGGTGAGTTTGTCTCCAGATCTCCCAGCAGAGGAGCCTGTGTGGCACTGCTGCCACCCAGCTCGCGTGACACTGCTGCCACCCAGCCCGCATGGCATCTCTGCTAAACAAACAGCAGCATCGTTAGCCTATGGGCCTCATGGGGTCAATTTGTATTTCCAGCCCATTTACCCCTCCCAGGGCCTGCTGCTCTGGAACTGACACAATCCATAGAGTATGGGGCAGTTTTCAGTCTAATTCTGCTTTTTGTTTTATCTGGGTTTGTAAATAATCTGACTTCTGCGTGGAATATATATGAAGTCTTCATAGCAATGCTGTATGTCTCTTAATAACCTTTAGTTAAGTGCTAACAGTCATCTTTGGTGTTACTAAGCAGGCAGGTGAGTCTCCAAAAGGCTGTTCTTTTAGATGATGGCCTGAGTCTGCTGGGTATTACCCTATAAATATGAATCTAATAATCTTCCACTTTTATGCATTCAAGACTTAGGCAAGTTGTGCAGTGTTGCTGCCTGCTCACAATGATAGATCAGTGAGGAAAGGATACTTTCAAGAATGCTAATGTTTCTGGGTTTGGGGTTTTTTTTTCTTTTTCAATTTGCTTTGGATCCCAAGAGTGCTGTGAAGGCCCGGATGGGATGGGTACCCCCTTCAGCCCACCTCCCTCTGTTAGATTCTTTGAAGTCACGCTTTTCTCAGAGCTGCTTACAGTGGTTCTACTTTCAGCTCCAGAGTGTGCAGAGAAGCCTGGCTCTGGGTCTGGCTTTGGGAGCCTTGCACTGGCAGCTCCAAAGCCACTAGCTCCTGGGCTCCAGTGGCCTGGGGAGGAGATGAACCGTTCCTGCGAAGGAAGGAGCTGTACGACACCTGGTGCTACAAGAATTGTAGAATTCCTTTAAAGGCCATCTAGTCCAACCCCTCTTCACTGAGCAGCGACATCTACAACTCTCCAAGTTGCTCAGAATTCCATCCAACCACAGTGTCTCTGGGGATGGGGCCTCCACCACCTCCCTGGGCAAGCAGTTCTAGTGTTCCACCACCCTCAAAGTAAAGAATTTCTTCCTAATGTCTAATCTAAAGTTAGTCTTCTCTAGTTTAAAACCATTTTCCCTAATCCTATCACTACAAGTCCCTCCACAGCTTTCCTGCAGGCCCCCTTCAGGTACTGGAAGGCCACTATAAGGTCTCCGCAGAGGCTTCTCTTCTCCAGGCTGAACAACACCAACTCTCTCATAAAATCATAGAATTGTCTGGGTTGGAAGGAACCTTAAAGATCATCTAGTTCCAAACCCCCTGCCATGGGCAGAGACATGTCCAACTAGATCAGGTTGCTCAGAGCCCCATCCATCTTGACCTTAAAAACTTCCAGGGATGGGACTTCCACCACCTCTCTGGGTAACCTGTTCCAGTGTCTCGCCACTCTCATGGTAAAGAATTTCCTAATGTCTGATCTGACCCACCTCTAATTTCGATCTATTCCCTCTAGTCCTACCACTACCCAACATCCTAAAAAGTCCCTCACCAGCTTTCTTGTAGGCCCCCTTAAGATACTGTAAGGCCACAGTAAGGTCTCCTTGGAGCCTTCTCTTTTCCAAACTAAACAACCCCAACTCTCTCAGTCTGTCTTCATAGGAGAAGTGCTTCAGCCCTCTGATCATCCTTATGGCCCTTCTTTGGACATGTACCAGCACATCCATATTCCTCTTTCAATAGGGGTTCCAGAACTGGATGCAGTATTCCAGGTGGAGTCTCATGAGAGTGGAATAGAGGGAGACAATCACCTCCTTTGACCTGCAGGCCACACTTCTCTTGATGTAGCCCAGGATGCAGTTGGTCCTCAGCCTGGCCTCACAGCAGAAGTGTTTCAGCCCTCACATCATTGCTGTAGCCTCCTCTGGCTCTTCTCCATCAGGTCTATGTCCTTGTTTTGAGGCCTCCAGAGCTGGACATAGTACTCCAGGTGAGGTCTCGCCAGAGTAGAGTGGCAGAATCACCTTTCTCAATCTGCTGGCTATGCCTCTTTTTGATGCAGCCCAGGATGCAACTGGCCACCTGGGCTGCAAGTGTGCATTGTTGGCTCATGTCCAGCACCCCCATGTCCTTTTACACAGGGCTGCTTTCTATCATCTTATCCCCCAGCCTGTATTGATAATGAGGATTGTTCCGGCCCAGGTGCAGGACCTGGCATTTGGTCTTGTTGAACCTCACCTGTTCACCTGGACCCGCTTCAAAAGTGTCACCTCCAGACATGTAGCTTCACCTCAGGCTGGAAAAGAAATGAAAGACTTCTGGGGCTGCTTTATGAAATTGTGCATGAAAATTTCAAAGCAAAACTTTATCTGTGGGCTGAAGTTCTGACCAGTTGCCTTAAAGGTGTCACAAGGAGCATATTAGAACCCCCAGATTCACCATGGTTAGAAGATGAATTGCTGTTGGGCAGCAGGAGCCTGAGGCAAGGATGTTTGTGTGGCAGCTGGGGAATTTGGTGCCCTCTCTGCCCTGCACGGCTCTGTGGGAAGGGTGCAGGGTGGAGCAGTGCCAGGTGAGGTGCAGCATTAATTACTCTCTGCCTCCCCAAATAATTAGAGGCCACACTGTGGTGTAGTGCTGGAGATTGAGGAAGGTCCAGACAGAGTGCATGGGGCTCAAAATGCTGCTGTTGGGAATTAGACTCAACTGCCTTCATTTAGGAAAGATGCTGCATCTGCCCCTTCTCTTCCCAGTGGGGCAGCTCTGGCATCCAGGGCAGGGGCTGCCTGTGACTGCATTGCCGAGGGACATCTTGCAGCCCTTTACCTCTGGTCCCCAGGTCCCCCTGCCGCAGGGGCTTTGGTGGCTTTTGCTGCCACCTGCTGTCCCACTGTGCTGGTCGAGGTGCCAGAGGATCCCCACAGGAGGGGACACTTTCCAGACATTTTTTCCTCTGTCCCTGTCAGCAGCCATGTCACCCCTCCTGTCTCTTCCTGGTGGCAGTGACCTGCTTAGTGCTGGGTGTGCCACTGGTGCCAGGCATGAACCAGGAGGACCCAGGAATCTGGAGCTGGCTCCACAGATGTCTGCTACAGCCCCAGCCCTGCCCACTCATGTCAGTATGATGGAGTGCTGCCTGTCCCCTGTCTGTGTCTGGGCATGCAGCACTGGCTCTCCTCTGAGCCCCACTGCCCAGTGGATAGAGAACAGTCTGGTTGCTGCTGCCCAAAATTTGTGGTTATGCTGCAGTTAAGCTCATTTTTGTATGGAGGCATCAGGGATGGTGTTTGTGCTCTGTTCCCAGGCAGGATTTGTT
>JANHFX010007399.1:68984-80858 GCA_027560015.1 Chloroceryle amazona
TTCTTTGTACCGTTGCATTTCTCTTGTTTTTCTATTTCTGACTTGAGTCCCTCGCTGTTTTGCTTTTCAAACCATTACAAGGAACTATTTATTTTTCCATCTACCTCTTTTCAGGTTTACTTCTGCAGTGTCTCAGGATCATTTCACCTTTTAAGCCCATCTGCAGACAGACAAGCAGTCCCTTCCCTGCAAACTGGTCTGTGAATATCCTGGGGACCCTCTTTTAATCAAAGGAAGGATGTGAGGAATCTGGAATCTGACAGTAATAGGTACTGGGGAGAAGAAACTGGGGTGCCCCCGGGGAGAGGACTGCAGCTGGCTGTGCTGCTCGCCTGTGGGCAACTGGAAGTTAGACTGTGAGGAGATCTCTGTCCATGCCTGTGGCATGCCCTGCAGACAGTAGCCCACCATTGCCCGGAGCTCAGTGGCTGGAAAATGCAAAGGGGTTTGGGCAGTGCCCCAGGTGCTGCCTTTGAAGGGGACACTAACCTGAAGAGTGGGGTTTGCAGAACAAAGTGAAACCAAAGCCAACAGAAGAAAAAGCTTTCAAAAACAGGACCCTCCAGCAAACTTGCTTAGAAACCTTCCAGGAGAAACTGTTGCTGTGAAAGAAATACTTTTGCTCTAGCAAGGGCTGTAGGTGGAGCTGATACCAAACACTTGCAGCTGGGAGGGCTGCAGCTGCTTCAGCTGGTGAAATCAAACAGCAAACTGTAAGCAGACGGAGTGGCAAAACAAAGGGATTTTTAATAATGAAGGTGTTGCTGGTAACATAGGTAAGGAAATGTGCTTACTTACAGGTTTGAAGCTGACAGCATCCGTTTAAATAAGGAAATACATTTGCTGAGAGGAGAGTTACCTGGAAAGCCCTGTACCACGACTCAGTGTAGCAGCTAACACTACTCCGTTTCAAGTGCTATTAATATTCTCCATGGACCAGCTTCAAAAAATCTCTCACTTAGAAAACGAAATTATTAAAAAAAAAAAAAGCAACCTGTGATCTTCTATGCTAGCAGTGCACAGTGACTTTTTGTACAATAGAAAAGTGGCGCTTTAAATAGTGACTTAAAAGCTACCGCCATGTGCTTTATACAGCATGCAATGAGCTGGAGACAGAGCAGGGGCTGCAGAGCCTCCTCCTACAGCTCCAGCATCCCTGGGGTGAGCACCCCAGGAGCCACAGCCCCCATGCCTGACCCCCTCCCCAGCTGCTGCATCTCTGGTGTTCTGCCCTTCCAGTAACACAAATATTAAATACACTCAGTCTGTAAATAGTTTAACAATCTTTGTTAGAAACAATATTTACTTTGGCAAAACCAGAACTGCAAAGAAGTAGACATGTCCATCAGTCTGCAGGAAGTTCTTTGGTAGAAGCCGAGAAGTGAAGAAAAGGCTCCTTCTCCCTATAGCCTGAGGAAGTTTATTGCACAGAGACTCACAGGATAAATGCTGGTGACTTCAAATGGGAGGCATCGCTGCAGGAAAGCATCCATCTCTGCTGGCTTCAGGAGAACTAGCTCCTCCAGGCTCAGTGATTCACAGCTGTTCTCCAGGTGGCCTTGCTCTGGGCTGAGTGAACAGTGATGCTGGAGTAAACTTGGGAAGAAGGGGATGACTCCTGAGGATCAAGGAGGAATGGGAAGGAGGATGGAGGGATGGATGGCAGAGTAGTGAAGGCAACGAAAGCAGCCGCTGGCACAAAAACACAGCCACGCAAGGGTCTGCTCAGCCCTGCCTCACATGTTGATTGCTGACTGTTCGTTTCTGTCTCCCTCTGCTCTCAGGGGTCATGCAAGGTGGTGGAGATCCATCCTGACTTCTGGCTGTGCAAAGAACAGCCCCTTCAAAGCTTGACTGTATTTTCCATACGACTTGCTCCTACCTTGGACCAAAACACATTACATGTCTCTTCATCTGTACCGTACTAACTGGGATGCGTCAGCTCCACTGGGATGCCACATCCCTTCAATACCTGCACATGCAGCCTGAGCAGTTGCCTCCAACATCCAGAGCTCTTTGCTCCATGGTCACAGGCTTCAGCCTGATTCAGTACAGACTGCAGCTGAGATGGCTTCTGGGATTTCAGGCCCCCAGGAACCATGAAGACATGACAAGGTGCCACCACAAACATGGCGGTCTCCATCTCTCACCAGCCTGGGGTAGAGCTGTGCAGGGACTGGAGAACACAGCTTTGGGGGCAGGAAGAAGGAGGCAAAGTAAGCCTGGCTGCACGGAGAAGTGTGCTTGTTGCCCTGGCTGCACACAGCCTCCCTGCTCCTGCATCCCCTGGCCTGGGCATGGCCAAGAAAAGCCCAGCAGGATTGCCTGAAGGACTGGATGGGCAGGAGGAGAGTAAAGGAGAGGGTAGCAATGGGCTCTTCCTCTCCATGATTTCCCATTGCCACTCAGGTGAGGTCTCCCTACCACACAGTTTTGTCATGAGCTGCTCCAGTTCTCACAAGAGTGGCTGCTAAAATCAGGGGGACAAAAATGTAAAAGAAAAAAGATTGAAGTCCTTGTCAATCTAAACAAGTGTTTTTAAAGGCATTGGTGTTCTCTGTGGGGATGTGTTGATGGAGGAAAACCAAAGTACCAGAGCTGCTGTGCTGTGAATTCGCAGTAACTGGAAATTCAAATGAGTTTATGCTGGGAAAATGTCTCCAGTTTGCCCTGGATGTGATATATTAACCCTGTGTGATCTCAGGTATGAGAGACACTGAGCTGGTTGCTGCAGGCTCACAGTATCCTGCCTCCAACCCCCTCCCTCTCACCACTGCTGCAGATGCAGGTCCATGCTGGTGTTCAGATTGAGATCGGTAACATCTAGGAAATCGATATTGAAGATGCTGGGACCTACAGAGGTAAGCGAGCTAAAGCCAGTGGCAGAGCTGGGGGGTGTGAGGTCCAGCCACTCCATCGTTTCCCATGGAGACTCAGTGAAACTCATTTGTAAACCAGAGCCATCAGCAGAGGAAGGAGAGAGCTGGGTTTCCATAGGTGAGAGGGGAGTCTGTAAAATCTCCTGGGAAGTGAGCAGTTCATCAGCAGCTTTGCTGGAGAACCCCTCCATCATCCCTTCAAAGTGTGACTCTTCTCCCCCCATCTTCAGCAGGGTGATTTCATTGACCCTCCCTAGGGGGCTGTGGGCATTCAGCAGGACCTCTAGGTGAGCATCACTGCTGCCTGGACAGTGCTCAAAGGAGACCTGGGTTGAGGAGACTTGCTCAAACTGGGCAGAAGACTTTGGGAGCGAAGCACTGGAGTTCCCTGTAGACACCGTTATCTGAGGTACTTTCTGGAGGCAGGACCGATCTTCCTTGGCATTGGCTGGCATTTCTGTCAACAAATGGGAGGGGTTTGAGGTGCTCTGTCAGTGCCGACCGCTGCTGAGCACAGGATAACTGCCACAGCCACCCCCTCTAGGGTCCTGGGCCTGCCTACAGAGACCCACTTCCCACTCAATCCCCTTGGAACTGCTCACCCTCTCTTTCTGTGGGAAGCCTCACACCTTCCTGCTTTCTGCCCTCAGCTCCCCTGGTTTTGGACACAGTCCCTAGGTCATGAGCACTGGCAGCTGTCTCCATGGGGCTGGGCACAGGAAAGGGTACTTTCCTGCAAGGAACTGACAGCACTGGGAATGGTGGGAGACACTGGGGGCTCTGTGTAGGGAGAGTGCTGGCAGTGATATGCACAGACCTTCCACCCTGCCATCCCTCTTCTCTGTGCAGGTTGTCTCGGTGACAATCAAGCCCAGGCCACCCCACCAGGTCTGCATGTGCAGGAGCAGACTCCAGGAGGGCCAACGTGCCTTTCAATTCAGTCTCAGTGGCTGCTGGCACAAGGAGGGAAAGGAAGGCTGTGCTCAACTCAGGCAGCTCTCCTGGGGTGCACAGGGTGTGCTGAGCCCCATGGCCTGAAGCTGGCTGCTGGGGAAGCCCTGTGGAGGGGACAGGGAAGCAGTGCATACCTCCGCTCTCAATCAGAACGTCCAGGAGCTCGTCCATCTGCTGACTTCGTGTCATCTGCTGCAGTAAGCAACAAAGAGGAGAGTAGAGGATGTTAGGAGGAGAGTCCCTCTGGCCACAAGCCAGGTAAGTGCCTCAGGACCCCGCAAATGGCTTTCTCCCATGCAGGAGAGATGCCACTCAAGATGGGGCTGGTAGCAGCATTCAGGTGAGCACTGCAGGGACCTGGGACAAGCACAGCAGATCCAGTGAGCATGGCACTGGGTTCCACCTGCACTGCACCTTCTGCTCAGTGGCCACCACAGACTGCCTCTTGCCAGGGCTGTCAGGACACATTGCTTTTTTGCGCTTTTTTGTCTCATCACCTCACACTGGCACGTGCCTCCTTGTGCTTCCTGCATCTCCCTGGGGGAAACACATCATCATCCTCTCCCTGACAGGAGACTTGGAAGGTCTTCCTGCATGCTTCCCTGTCAGCCAGCATAAGCCTGTTTTTATCACTGCAAACAGCATCACTTCATTTTCCTAAAGGCACCATCATGACCAGCACTGAGGCTGCTGACAGATCGTCACAGGAAGTAAGGGGTTCAGTCCTCCCCTGGGACCAGTGCTCTAGGGTGAGGCTAAGGGAGGCAGATGGCCTGGAGCAGGGAACTTTGCTAATGGGCTAAAGAGGGAAGGGGAGGTTTCCTGGTGACCTGGAAATGCTCAAGGGTCTGTTTCTCACACAGGACTAAGCACCCCAAAGCAGAGTGCACCAAATTCCTGATGTATTTTGGGGGGATCTCAGGACGCCAAGGTGGGCTGGTGCCCAGAAGGTGCTATCCTATCCAGCATGGGGTCTGACTGCTTTGTGCCAGCCATTCAGCAACTAACTCTTCCAGAAAAGCTAGAAAAGTCTGTCCCTTATGAAAACCAGCCTGTCCTACCCAGAGACCCCAAAACGGGTTGTGACTCCTACAGATGAGTTACATCAACCACAAAAAACCACTCTGCACAGCCCTAGCCCTATAGAAAATAAAAATCATGCAGTTACCTGCTTTACTGCATCCTCATAGGGTGGAGGCTGCTTTACCTCTGAGAGGGCTGGGCTTGGCTTACAAAAACTTGGGGATGGAATAGAAAACTTTTGACCTGCCTGCGTAGCCATCTGCGTGGGGGAAATACAGGGAAATGGAGTCAATGCACAGGGTGGTACAGTGGGAGGCCCAGCTCTTTCACCTCTGCTGAAGCCAGTGTTGTGCTGGGAAAAAAATGATTTTGTGGGTCAAATCTGCTCAAAGTGTCTGGTCTCTGGGCAGGAGAGAGGGAGGTAAACTAGCTCTGTCAGACTACTTCTGAGACCCAGGGCCAGGCTGGCCTCTCTTTGCTGTCTGAGCACAGGTGTGATGGCAGAGTGTCTTGGTGCTTGGTTCAGCTGTGAATGTGTAGAGCAAGTGGAAGAGAGAACCAGGCTGCTGGTGTTAGGCTGCACCCAGCAAGTGGTGCAGCACTTCCTTGGCTGTCAACTGTCTTCTAGACCCTTGGCTGAGGACCCTTCTCGATCACCTGGAGAATGTCACGGAACCCAGGCTGGGGAAGACCACTCAAAACAGTCACTGACAGGTCACTTAGGCTTTCCCTGTGCCTGTGCCAAACACCAATGTATCAGTGACAGCTTTTTTTGCCCGTCATCTGAAAGTCCAGTGCCTGCCAGCTGCTGTCCCCATCACCTCTAGATCTTTGTGTGCCTTTCCCCACCACCTGTCCACAGCTGCCTCATCCACTGAGAGCCAGCATCAGGGGATGCATCATGGCCCCAGCAGATGGGCGAGTTCCAGAAGTGGACCCAGGGCAGAGGTGAGGTCACGTGGCCTGGCCTTGCACATCCTGGTCACCTTTCTGTGGAGGGTAGTTGGGAGGAGCAGTATTCCTGGTTGGTGGGAGCTGACCCTCCAGTACTGGGCACAGAGAGGGAGCCATTGCTGCAGAGGGACCTTTGGCCCTGGGAGCCCCTCGCAGGCAGCTGAGGAATGCCCAGGATGGATGGTGGTGTCACAGCTGGGGTGAGCTGTAAGACACTATGGGGCCAACCCCCTCCCTATGCCCCTTGCTCTTAGGCAGTGAGGAAGGAGCTGGAGATGTCCCCAAGGTCCCCACTGCTCCCTGATGATGTTTGCTGACCACTGCCTGGCTGTCCAGAGCAGCCCCACTACCTGGCTGTCCAGAGCAGCCCCACTGCCTCTTTTGGAATATCACCTCAAAGCACTGTATCCCACTGCCCATTTCCCAGATTGCTGCTACAGCTCCGTGCCCCCCTGATGAGATCACCTACCACATCCTACTGCCCACCGCATGCTCTGCTCTCTGCCCCAAGTGCCCAGCTTATCCACAGCATTTTTCTCCACTGCCAAGCTTACCAAAACCACTGTTCCCCCCTGCCCATTTCACTCCAGCAGCAAGTCCCACTGCACCCCACTGCTCGCCCCAATGGCAGCACTCTGTCCTCTGCCCCTCTCGCCCTCAATTGTTAACCATTTCCCACCTCTCTGGCACTGATCTGTGCCAGATGCAAAAGTCGCCTATCTCACTATCTTATGAATAGCTTAGATACAACACTGCATCCCACTCTCTGCCACCTCACATCACTGCACCCCACTGCCCAGGTCCTGAGGCAGGCTGCTGAGTGTGCCTGCTGTGGGAATGCAGTCCCTGAGCTGCCTGCTTGAGTGCCGGGTGTTTCACAGTGGCTGTTGCTCTACTGTGTGGCTGTTGTGCATTCAGCATGCATCCTTCCTGGATGCAGTGTGCATGCCTCACACCACTGTGTTGTACAGACTATGGCAGGTTCTGCTGCTGCCTGGGAAACCCTGGTAGACTGTTGGGATGAACTAGCGCTGCTATTAGCAGCACCTTGTGCTGCTTTTGTGGGTTGGCAGTGTGTGCCCCTTTCCAAGCTTTCTGTCCAGAGGGCTGAGTGGGAGTGATGGATGCTGAAGGGTCAAGTCTCTGCCGTACTTGTTGCCTGGTAGGGAGGCACAGGCTCTATTTGGATGCAGTCCCCAGTTGCAATCCCTGTTCTATCTTCCCAAGAAAAAGCTTCCCACTACACCAGGGTAACCACCTTCTTTCAACCCAGTGGTCAAGTTCCCTCACACACTGTGAGGAGCTGCAACAGCTCAGCAAGATGGTGGGAAGCCCTGACACCCTGCAGCAGGGGTCTCACAGGGGTGTAGGAACTGCGCCAGCACTCTCTCTGGGTCTGAGGGATCTGTGCCGGTGCTTCCCTGCTGTGGATAGTGCAGTGCCACAGATACACAGTGCAGGGAGAACTGTGCCAGGGCTTCTCCAGGGTGGAGAGGGCCATGCCAGTGCTCCATGGGGCAGTGTGAGCTGTGCCAGAACTCCCCCAGGGGAACAGCAAACTGTGCCAGGGCTTGATGGGAAAGGCAGCTGGTTTAGGGCTTTCTTAGGGCAGAAGTAGGTGTGCCAGGACTCCTCCAGGGCAGAGGGAGCTGTGCCAGTGCTTAACCAGGGGCAGAGGGAGCTGTGCCAGGGCTCCGTGAAGCATATGATGCACTGTCAAGATTCTCCCAGGACACAGGGAGCTTTGCCAGGGCTCATGCAGGGGCAGAGAGAGCTGTACTGGGGTCCCCTGGGGAAGAGGAAAGTTGTTCCAGGCTTCCCTCAGGGAAGAAGAAACTTGTGCCAGGGCTCCCCCAGTGCAGCAGGAGCTGTGCCAGGACTCCATGGGGCATGGGAGCTGTGCTACAGCCCCACAAGACAGTTGGGAGTGGTGGTAGTAAGGCTCCCCATAAGATGCCCTGCAAAGGACCCTGTGGTGTTATCAGCTTCCAATCCATTGTCCATTTGGGATACCCTCTGCCTTTCCAGGCAAACCCACATGCTGCCACAGCACCCTGGGTGCCATTGGTCCCCGTCTGATAAGAAAGGATTCAAACTGGGATGTTCAGCTGTCTGCCCATGGACACCAGTACATTCACCACTGCCATGCCATCTGGGGTGCTTTCCACTCACCGATGCTGTGTGAAGGCAACTGTTGGTCTGCGGAGACCCACTGCGCCCTTCTGCCTGTGAGCTGGGGGACACGGAGAGGAGATAGTGGCTGTTGGGGGACGGTGGCAGGCTGATGTGCTGGGGGCTCTTTGCAGCCCCGAGTGGAGAGTGCTGGGGGGAGCACTGTGGGCTCAAGAATGTTGAGGAGGGGATGGTGCTTTGCCCTACAGGCTCCAAGCAGTGGCTATTTACAATGTGGGGCAGCTGCGGCATGCCACATTTACTTAACTTATCTGAGCTGCTGGCCTGGCCTTTCAAGGCAGTTTGTTTGGATGCAAATGGGCAGCTGGACACTGTGTTCTCTTGCTTGATGGGGACACTAAAGAAATGCTGTGCAGGCTGCTGCTTTTCCTCAAGGCCACTGTTTCTCTTTCGCTTCTGAAGCTGCATCCTTAGCTCTTCCACCTGCCTCTGCTCTTGCTGCAGCTTCCATGTCAGTTCATTGATGACCTTCTGCTTCTCCACCAGCATCTTATCTTTCTCTGTGTCAATTCCTTCCAGCTCCAGCTGGATGCTTCCTCCATTCATGCTGCTCATGAGGCTTTCTTCAGCACTGCCATGAACTGGAGATGGCTGAAGAACGAACTGTGGAGAAGACATGGGCCCATCGTTGAATGTGTCTGGCAAAGAGCCACTCACAGATATGTCGGAAGAGGCTGGAGAGATGGGTGGGGTGGAGCTAGTGCTCCCGAAGTGGTAGAAGCCATTAGATAACATGCTGGTGGAGGACTGTGACTGATAACCAGACAGGGTGCTTGTTGGAGTGACTGGGAAGGTGACAGTGGTGATCTCACTGAAGTTTGGCACTGCATTGCTGCCACATTCCTGGAAGGGCCTCAGCCGTTCCATCAGTGCTGTTTTGGTACCTGACACGGGCAAGCCTCGTATTCGGAGCTGCTGTCTCAGTTCTGACACCTATAAGGAAAGTCACCAATGATCAGTCCTAATGGCTTATGAGAGCTTCAGAAATGCAACATTTCTAACAAGGAGTTTCAGATCACAGGCTCTGAGCTTCCTGCTTTACAGCTCCGCCCGAGTGCTCACCAGAGTCATCACGCACAGCCCTGACCACCACACATCCTGCAGAATCTAGACCTTTCCTAACAGGAAAACCTTCCTTCTTCCTCCAGGAGCGGTAACTGCTCTTCATGAACTAGCAGTGGTCCTTGAGCCATGGAGATAACCCAAGATTCCCTTCCTAGCAGTAAGTTTCTACATGAACAGAGGACTTTCATACAGACCAGAAACTACCTGGAGGCATTCTTCAGCTCAGAGAATGTGACCACATACACTGGAGCCAGATACTCCATATTCAGTCATCTGCACACAGTTGAGGCATCTGAGCTGGGGCATTGCTATGGCCAAACTCCTGGGATTTTTTTCTACCTCAGCTTCTTTGTCTAATAATGAGTATTGTTCCCATGTCTCTGCTCCCAAAAGGATTTGGCCTACATGAGAGGTTTAGATACTGTTCAAAGCAGTGCTCGTAGTCTGCAGAGTCCAGAAGACATCTGCTTGTGCAGAGAGCTGAGCTAGCCTGTCTGCAAGGACCACTGAGATTTTGAGTCACTAAGTAGAAGCCATGCTGACTTCCCAGACTGGCTGGTCTGCTAGCTACAGAAGGTGTGGAGCCATGAACTGCAGGAGCAGCAGCACAGATTGTCCTCTAGTCCTTAAACTGATGGCCTGGCCTGCAGCCATCTCAATTTATACATCTCAATCTAACATCTCAAAGCTGGCACGTGCTCTGAACAACGCACCCTCATGCCACTGACAGAGCAGCAAACCCAAGTTTTCAGTTGCCATTGTGGTGACCAATTCCCATTCCCATGTGATATACCCTTGGATTTGCTTACAGTGTGGTGCCTTTGCAGTGCTAGCTCAGCCAGTGGCACTGCACTGCACACTGCAGGGGTAGCCAATTCAGGCTACATTCAGGCTACATTCTGCTCTTGAAGTGACAAAGTTTGCACTCACTTTCAGATCATCCAGGTTAGATGGCAGAGGGCCTGGCTTGATAGATGAGACACAATTCTGGCCTGAAAAGGTGGTCTTCACAGGAGATAGAGGGGTGGTATTGACAGAAGTTGATGAAGAATTTGAACTTTTGACCATTTGCTCATTTGATTGCCTGAAATAACAAAGGAGATTTGGGGTAACTTGTCTGTGCCCCTATCGTCTCTGCGCCCAGTGAACTATATCTTTGCTCCCGTGGGGCTTCTATGTCATGTGTGAGATCTGAAGGACTGACATCCTCAAGGAAAACCAGACTGGGCTGTAAGGAGATGGCTGGTGACCCACCAGCAAGTCACAGGTACGCTAGCCAGTGTACAAAGCTGGAATGTCTTTGCAGGAGACTTGTTCCCAAGCTTTTGTTTCACTCACACCCATTTATCCGCCTTGCACCAGCACAAATGGACAGAGTAGGGGAGACAGTGGAGAGTGACAGGACTCTGCCACTGGCACATTAGCACTGGCACATTGGCACATTGGCACTCACTTTATCTGGCCTTGGTGCATCCCTGGGTAGCTGAATTGCTGTTGCTGCTGCTGCTGCTGGCTGAGAATCTGGAGCTGCAAAAAGAGCTGCTGCTGTTGGAGAAGTCTGGCATATGCAGAATCCATGGGTGGAGGGGACTTCTCTGCCTTCTGGTCTGGAGGGATGTACTGGTGATACTTCAGCTTCTTCACCTTGGGTTTGGTGTCCTTGGGCTTTTTGTGTCGGTTCTTGCTATCACTGGATGATTTGGACTGTTAGTCCAAGAAGGAAAGGAATTAGCTTGGAGAAGGACTCCTGCCACCGCCATGGGAACTCAGAGGCCTGGGACAGAGCAAGGACAGCTTCTGCCAGAACCAAGACACTGCAGCTTCAAGAGCTGCAGGGTCTGCATGTGGGGGACTCCCTCAGGGACCTTTCCCATCTCAGTTGTGCTGGATGGCACATGAGATGAATGATGCTCCTTGTATGGAAGGTATTTCAGTGTTGCCTTGTACTTCCTTCTGCTCCTAGCCCCAAGGGACATTTCCAGTGCAGAAACTGAGCAATTGCCTCTGGCAAGGTGCTAAACCTTGTACCATTACACAATTAATCAAATAGGTTTTGAACACAAGGTTTGTTTCCCTGCATTAAGGCCAAACCCCCAGACCTCCCACACTGGTGGGGTGCAGAACACGGACACTTCAGGCTTGGACACAGCCAGATGTCCCCTGGGCTTGTTCCTTCTCCTGGGCACAGGCATTACCTTCACTGTGGAGGGCACTGTTAGGGTTGGGCTCTCCTGACCCACTGACTGCCTAGGGCTGTCACACTGGCTGCCCTGCCCCGGGGCTGGCTCTGGCGCATGGCCCTCGGCACTGGAGGGGTGATCCTGTAAGGGAGAGGCGAGATGTATGATGGGAGAGGGGATGTCCCCAATCCCCCAGTCCATCCCAGATGCCCCAGTCCTCCAACATCTATGCCAGACCACTATGTCAACTCCCTCAGGCAATCCCAGTCCGTTCCCAGTCCTCTGTCTTCCCCGTTCATCCCAGTGCACCCTAGTCTCCAAGCCCTCCCTATTCCTTTTCAGCTTGGTATCCCGATTCCCACCCCAGAACACCACTGACTCTTCAATGTTCCCCAGACTAGCTTGCCCCCATCCCAGTCCACCTCTGGACAGCCCCAATTCCTCTGGTCCTCCTCTCCCCCCAGTCCAGTTCCTCCCATTCCCCTAGTCCATTCCATTCCTTCCTGTCTGCCCCAGTCTGCCCCAGACCACTTCAGTGCATCCCACTCCCCCCCAGCTCCCCCAGTCACTCCAGTCCCCCGCTCCACGGCGGTCCCCCTGCCACTCCAGTGGCGGCAATGCCCGCG
>JANHFX010007400.1:2252-31748 GCA_027560015.1 Chloroceryle amazona
AATGTATTAGAAATGGCTCTCTTAAAATATGAATGTGAGGTTGTTTAATGGCTGACTGACAGCAAGTTTTTTGTCTTACAAGACAAGGTATTTAAAATTGTTATGTTATCTTTTTCCACTTACTGTGTGTGGTAGTGGTCAGAGGAATGCAGAGGATGCTAAATTCAGCAGTTCCTGTTGTGTTGATACATTTATTGGTTGAACGCAGGAATGATCTGATACAGTTTTAAATGATAATTTATATTATTTTGTAATGAGCTTATTTGAGCTGTTGAAAGGCAGATATTGGATAATGGAAGGGAAAACAGAAAAAAGAAATCAGGAAACTTACTGAAGTTAGTTTCATTCTGTTTTCAATTAATACATACTGATCTAGGAGACAGATATATATAATGTTATATATATGTTATAATAGAAACACTGGGATCTTTGATTCAGACTAGTTGAGATACAGAGATGATTCAAGTGAGGTGATATTAATGAGCTGTAAAAGAAAAGGTCTGATGAGGGAGGTTCAAAGATACTCTTACAGGTGGAAGGATTGAGAACTCAAACAGGATAGTGGTAGCTCTTTTTTGAGGCGATGCTGTTGCTTTGTTTTAGGCAATTCACTTGCAGGGAGACGTGAAGAACAGGTGACTGGTCGATTTACTCTTGTTACCATAACTAGTTAGAATTAGTTGAAATGATTCATGTTTTGATTCATCTTTTACCTTGAGATTTAGTTATGACTCCTTTTTGACTGCTATGCATCAAATTTGTGTCTAAAAGTAAGAAAAATAAATTACTTCTCAGTAAAGGTTGAGAGGTGGTAGTGCACTATGCCTCAGAGCTGGTCGATACATTTCATTCCATAAACAGTTTAATGGAAAAGATGTAAATAATTCTTGGGAGAAGAACCTGGAGTCTGTCGTCCCTTGCTTGCAGTGAGTGCCCAGTCAAAAGGACATGGTCCTGCTCCAAGTTGATGGTTACTTAATCTGCAGAGAGAAATGTCATGTACAGAAAGGCTGGAGAAGTCTCAATCCTGACTTGTTACATTGACTAGCCTCTGGGGTGCTCAGAGGTGTTTCCCAGACCTCATCAAGTGTTGCAGTAACTGAGCTGCCTTAGAAAAGGGAGCATCATTCCTCCTTTTTTTTTTTTTTTTTTTGACTATGTCTTTAAACACAAGAAATCACTTCTGCTTTTTTGGAGAACCTGACTCTGCAGCTATGTAGTTATGTATTTTATCAGCAGACACAGGCAGGGAATAATTGTTTTATGAATCTTGAGAGTCTAAGCATTGGGCAAGAGTTATGGTCCGGTCAAAGATGAGACTGTGCATCTGTGCATGCTGATGTGTCCTCCCCCCCCCCAGTACTTAGCTGGAGCGAAATGAGATTTTGGAACATGTTTATTTTAGGTTTAAGCATCAAAAGTTCATTTTCTTTTATAGGTCCTTGAATGTCTTCAGGGATCATCTTCCAGAATTTTAAAGATCTCTTCTAGAATCTTAAAGATCTCTTCAAGAGTCATTAGCACAGAAATGATGGGGGACATCTAAATTTCTAGATGGCCAGAGCTGTTTTCTTACTTACCTTTGGGGAGTGGTGAGGCAGCTAGGATACCCATCACCAGCAAATGCAGAGGTTCCCATATTATTTTCCTGCCTTACATAAACTAGCAGATGGTAATTTGAATGATTATCTGGAGGTTCTGATCTGATAGTGAGAAGAATATCCAGAGACTGTTTTTTCAAATGCACCATCATTTTTTTGTTGACGATTCCTGTACTCCCTTCCCTGGAAAATTTGTAATCCCTAGATCTGTAGATTGTGGGAGCCATCCTGGTGTGCCTGTAAGGTTCTTGCACTTCCTGCAATCTCTAGAAGCTCTCAGCAGGGCCTTTCTGCCACTTTGCTTGCTGTCTGCCTTTCCCTGCTGTTGTCTTTTGGAACCACTCCTAGTAGCAAGCTTCACTGGAGGCAGAAAGCACTTAAACTAAAAATAGCACCTAACCCATTGGTATGCAAGTTGGTCAGGGTGTAAAGTTTTGAAGGGCATATGTCTCCCCTCTTTTCCATGCACAGTCTGGAGCTGGCACTGGAGTGAGGTCAAAGACTGTTGCTACAACAGAAGCAGCTTTCGCTTATCCCACAGGCAGAGAACTGCTGAGCTGTCAGCTGTTGAGTCCAAATTATGCCTTTTACCTCAGGGAGCACAAGTTATAAAAGCACGTGTCATGAGAACAAGGGCAGCACTGTAGCAATTCCCTGCTCCTTCTGCCTCACTTCCTACTGTGCCAAAAATCAGACTGACAGCACAGCCCTCAGCACACGATGGGCAGCCTATGTTGCTAGACTGATGTTAGGGGAGCACTTGGGAGCAGGATGGCTTCCTCCTCTCTTGGGCCATGTATTCGCAGGGAGCAGTCTTCTTTCTCACCTGTAAACCCAGGAATTTAGGGGCAGCTTCCTGCAAAATCAAATGGCACAGACTTTCAGTCAGCCTTGGCCTCCTGAAATTAGGTGAAGTGTCTCTTTCTTTGGGTTTCTTTTATGGTGCAGTATTCTTCTTTCCAGCCAAAGAGTTTCACTGATACAGTAATATAGGTTAGAGGATTACTGTGGGGTTTGGGTTTGTTTGGTTTTGATGTTCCTATATTGATGAGCAACATTATACCATTGTTAGCAACATTATACCATTGTTCTCCGCATTTTGACCATCAGTCAAAAATACTTACTTTTGGAATATACATACATCTCCTCAAATGGAGATCTGTATTTGTGCTTGCTGTGTAGCTATGGCTGCACCAGTAATAGCTTTGTAATATTGGCTGAACCTTAATAGCTTCGTATCAAATTAGCCTGGTAGTTTGTAGTGCATAATAATGAAATTTAAATAAAGCAGTGTATTTATATGATTTCTTTAGGTGATAAACACTGTCTGAAAATATGCTAGAATGCTTTTTATGGCTGCATAATTTTGTCATAGCACAAGTTGCTTAAAAGTATAATAAAAGTACAAATAACAGATGTGTTTGAAGGCGGTAACACTGTCAGTCCAGCTCAGAAGTGGTCCATGGTTTTTACTTCTGTGCCTCAGCCATCCATCTAAACTAGTTTTGGTCCCTGCCTAAATCAGTTATTTCCCTCTAAGAGGAAACGCAGGCTCAGCTGACTCAACAGCATGGTTAAATGTTTATTCTGGATGGTGTGGATAGCATGGTGAGCAGAGTAAGCCAGCTCTATCCCAACTGGCTTTATGCCTTCAAATGCCACATTGTGCTCTTGGGCATGCCACATTTCAGCCTGAAGCTTTGAAAACTGCTTTCTCTTCATTTCAAACACTTTGAACATAGAAGCACCAGAAGAGCTGTTTTGGAGCCGCATCATGACCTGAGTCACTTGATGGAGAGTGGTCTAGTCCAGATTTGGACATGTTGATTCCAGGCAATGCGAGGTGAGCCTGTCTGCAGCATTTAGTCTGGGGATGACAGTACCTCCATGTTGCAGTATACAAGGGTGCTTTGAACATCTCTGATATTTGTATTTTCTATAACTTTCCGAGATGCATTTCAAATTATTTGCATGTTGCTCAACACATCCCACGTATCTTGGAGAGCCCACAGGAGAGGAAGCTTTGGACAAGTGGGAAACAGGGTATGGCTCTTCTCAGCATGGTCTGGCATGAGCAGGCAGTTGCCTCTGGGGCTGTCTGGTTGTATCTGCCATATCCTGGCAGCCCTTGTCTCTTCCAAACAGGACGTAACATGGACACCCAGAAGCTCTTCTGCCAAGACAGCAATGCTGCTCATCATGTGATGTAACCCTGTTTGTATGGCTGACCATGGATTTGCCCTTCTCGATCTGGTTATCTAATAGCCTCTCTATAAAATCAGTGAGGACAGGGCATCAAAGTATCTTTCCCAATAATTTGTCTTAATATTACTGCAGGGAAAATATGATGCTTAAATCAAATGAATTTCAGATTAATATTACGGTGGTCAGTATTGTGGGTGGGGCTTCTACCGACTCTGAGGACTTAAGGTGCATGTAAGTTATAAGTATTCCAGCTACTACTAATTTTCAGAGTATTTAATATTTTGGATCAAGTTCAGCCCTTGCGGAAAAAAAGATGTTTGTCCTCTGAGGTTTTACAGCTACTTTGGAGCAAAAACCAAGGAGATAAGCTTTTAGTGTTTAATCGTAGGCAGAAAGAGAGGAGGAAAGAAAGTAAAACCAACAAAATGTGATTTATTTATGTTGTAGACTTCAGTGTTATCTTGGGTTATATGGAACAAGCACTGAAGTACTGTGTGTGTGAGGTCACATAAATGGCAAACTCTTGTACTTCTGCTAAGGTTTCTGCTGTTTCTGAGGATAATAATATCTGTTCCTTAGAGTATACCTGTTCCTCTTCATTTTCCCCTCCTTCCTCCTGCTCTATACTCTTCCAAAGGTCATGGCTATGAAAATTCTAAGGTGTACAGGTCCCCAGGCACGTAACTCATAATTCATGTACTAGAACATCATTGTCATGATTCCCAATATAGAACAATCTTCTCCAAATTGAATGTGATTGGCCTGTTTTTTGTTTGTTTTGTTTTGTTTTGTTTTGTTTTTTTGTGGGTTTGTTTGTTTGTTTGTTTTTGGGGTCTTCTTTGGGTTTTTTTGTTTTGTTTTTCCCAAAAGCTAGGAAATTTTTGATAGAAGATATTTTTGACCAAATGTTGCCTTATGTTTCAAACGACAGGACCAGTCAGGATGTAAATCCAGCAAGCTGTCATGTGACCCTTATTTTAAATCTTACCTCAAAATATGCAGTTCATCCCCTGTATCTTGTCTCCCTTAGCCATTAAAATGCTTATTAATGTGAGAGTTGTTCAAGATGTAGGCTAATCTAGTCTGACAATGGTGTAATGTGAACCGAAGACTTTAATCTGGGAAGATTTATGCTGAGCCCATATTTACAACTTTTTTAAGAATGCATCCATTTTTATTTTTTTTTACTTCATTCTGTTCACCCCATCCTTGAAGAGCTTTTTCAATCCCTAATTAGTTTTACATTTCACCATGTGTGCTTTTCACTGGTGGCCTACTACATGGAATTGTCTCGTATCTCATATATTGCAAGTTATGTTTAAATCCTTTCTCTGTGTAGGTAATTGAGAACTGTAATCAAGTAACCTCATTGAACTAAATAGTTTTATTGTTTTCAGCTTTGCAACAACAGACCTGAGCTTTTCTAAGTAATCATTTGATCCTGTGTGTAACTTGACTTTGTACTGGATTAAACCATTTCCACTGCTAATGAATAAATAGAATGAGAAAAGTTTGGTGCTGAATAAAGTTTGGTGCTGTTGGATCTAGTGCTTTTGTAAAGTAGCCTCATCCATACCGAATAAGTTGTGAGGACATTTTATTTTCAGTGACTTCTATGTATTTATTTGCTTGAGCTGTGATAACTGATATTTTGAAAATGGAATGTTTTCTGTTTGCTTTCCTGTGTTTCAACAAATGATTGATGCAGCTGGTATTAATAGTAAAGAACATATCCTTGCAAACATTAGATACTTGTCTATTATCCCTTTGCCCTTCTGTGTGTATACTTGCTCATCAGTAGGTTGGAGAGGGTTGGAGTATGGGCAATGATTACTGGGGGAAGAAATGGGAGCAAGGTCTCAGTTTTACAATAGCTGCCTGTAGAATTAGGTCGCTGACAGGCTTTCAGCAAAATAGTGTTAATTTTCCTCTCTATAAACACAGAATGTATATTTATAGTTCCAGATCTTTTCTGAGTGGTCCTTTAGTGTAGCACTCTTCCCAATGGTCTGTATATGAATCTTTTTAACATCAGGTACCCACTGTGACTGCCCAGGTCAGTGTCTAGCTCTCGCATACTGACGACTAAGGACTGAGCTTGTCATGGGCTGCGGCATCTGGGTGGCTGCCAACAGTGCGAGTTTATGCATACCTTTATTCATAAGATAGACTTAGTCATATACTTAGGTGTTTGCAAATTCAGGAGCAATATGTGTATATATGTGGCTACTGAGGCCTATTATCTTGCATAAATCAGTAGTTAGTCACAAGCAACACTCCATGGCTTTGAAGCACTTTCTCATCAGAGGGCACAGGTGATTTCTGATAGCATTTAGCGGCTTGCTTCATAGGACTTGAGAATTAAGATGAGTAAGATGATGCAATCTAAACCCAGATATTTGATGAACTGATCACTTTAATAAGAATTTAACAAGTATTGGTAATACATTCCTCCAGTTGATCTCTTCTTTTGAAGTAATGTGCATAAATTTTTAATTATATTTTATTAGTTTCGATTTAAAAAAAAAAAGTTATTTGAAAAAATAAGATGCTTGTTGCTTTCATTCCCAATATGTATTTGTACCTCTGATCATTTTAGTCACAAAGACTTCCTGTATATATTATTCTAAAATCAAATATTTATGTCTTTGAGGCATATGCATTGTCATCTAAATATGTTTTGCAATATGATCCTTGTACAGATCCACTGTATAGCTCTTTAATATAGAAAATGGCAGAAATGGGAAAAGCAGAGTACTCTCCAAAGATGTCTGAGGTGTGATATTCTTAAATGCTATGTGAGTTTTAATGACTTGCTTTGTGGGAGAGAGGGACAAGGTTTTGCAGAAGAATATTTCCCAAAAGGAAGAAAAGTGAGACATGAGCATTTCATACTATGAAATTTACATTTGAGGTTTTCCTGGTCTCTGGATCTAGACAGGTAAGATTATATGAACATGCTTGACCTATATCTGGACCTGATAAGATGCATAAAGAGTACAAATTTTCCAAAGGAATTAAATACTGGAATAGAAACTAAAAATAAACTGAAGCAGAACATACCATTCTTGTAACTACACCAAAAGGTTAGTTGTCCAATTAACATCAAACAGGAGACTCTCTTCTCTGCAATTAGATTTCCCCTCACCCCCAGCATTTCTCCTTGTGTCTGGGCACCTCAGTCTGCAGCCACCAGAGACATCATTGAGAATTGCTGCACATCTCTTGTTCCCACAGTTGAACTTGCTCAGCAGTTTGGAAACAATAGCTGTTTCATTGCTGAGCTGTGAAACAAAAAAAGTTAAACATATCAGCAACAAACCATGAAAAATATGATGAGGAAAAGATTTTTCCATGCCAGTGTGTAGGTATATGGGATTTATTGTTGACAGAAGCTAATAAGTAAGAAATCTTTTTTGTTTTGAACATCTTCTGCCAGCTCAATACTGAAAGTAAAATAAACCTTGGGATTTACTAATAACTGCAGGAAGGAAAAACCTTGTTAAACAGAGACAGCAAAGTTGAAATGACTTGTGCGTGTAAAATCCAAGGTTGTTTTTCCCACTCCACAGCCCTTTTTTACAGTCACCCTTGAGAAGAGCAAGCAAACAAAAAAATGAGACCTTCAGGAGAAGAATCTTGCTTTCAAGGGAGGATTAAGAGAGAAGAGGCAAATGCAAGGTACATAATGATGTAGTGATGGTAATGTGAAAATTATATGAAGATAATGAGATGAAGTGCAGTTATGGCTTTGAAATTTTCTGGTTCGTATTCTTATTCGAAGTGTGAATCAGGTCAGGAAAGACTTGAGGAACTGACTTACTCTATGTCCTGTTAGTAGCAGTCTCAATTTTCTGTGAGCTGCTTTCAGTTTTGAATGTGTGGCATCATCAGCTTTACAGCCACTACTATCTCAGCACTTGCTCATGGGTTATATACAGGGGCTCAATTCGCTGCTTTTGCAAAGTTCTAAAAGGAATCACAGAAAAGCATTGCTTATTTTACAGCAGGAGAAATTACAACATATAGGTCCTAGCTTTCTTGGGTATTATTTGGAAATGTTCAGTTCTTCATTGCTTTGTTCCTTTTTCTGAGCATTATTTTAATGATGCAGAGTTTGCTGCATTATTTTATCCCTCTACTAAGTATTTTATACAGCATTTTATACAGTACTTTATAGAGTGTTTTCCATTTGAAGACCCTCCATGAAATAGCTAAAGACCTGCTAGTTTATTTAGATGAAGCAAAATTAAGAACCATTCTAGGATAAATCCAACCAACAGACAAGATGTGAACTTCTCATTTAGAGTATTCTGAATAAACTTAGGAATTTTTTAGCACCCTTTTCACTGTTGTGGACTGAGAGATCTCAGTCTATCTTGAATTGAATTTGAAATCATTTAGCAGAAATTGAAAACAAAATTAGAACATTTTTGTGTTTTGTTTTACAACAGTGTTCTGCCTAAAATGAATATTCAGCCTAAATTGTTTGAAGTGGAAGACCAGGTGTTAATTTAATTGTGAAACAACATTTTTTTCCTTTAGCATGGCAGTTAAGTGATTTGTTTCAGTTAGGGCAATACAGTTAAGAAAGTGCTGCGTGTTGGTGGAGCTGGGGATAACATGGAGGAATACAGTAAAACTGAGATGGTGCTGTCATCAGGAGGAGTATTACCTTCAGACAGCTGGATTAGGTGTGCCTGCATGTCTTTTGGGTCTGTGGGTCCAGTGAAAGCAGTGAACAGCAAGAGAACGAGAGGGTACCAGTACCATGAGCAGATGTGTGTGTGAGAGCGAGCGAGTGTTTCCAGTAGCAGTGTCCGTGTACATGCATACACAAGTGCAAGTGTTAATATTTATTCTTTATAGTCTGGCAGTTGTTTCTTTTAAGTCTGTGTAACTGTGAAAGTTCATTAGGGAAGAGACACAGCTCTGATACGTATCAGTGTTAGAAGTCAGCATTTGTATTTCTGAGTACTGAATATTAATTCCAACAATTTTGCCGCCTTAGAAAGAGGATATGCCTCTATATGCATAAATGAAAAGCTGGAGGAGAGCAATGCTGCATGTTCAACTAAAAGAATACACGAAAGAAATGTGACAACTGCTATATAGTTACACATGGATGGACTTGTTCTAATAGTGCCATACTATATTGTAGACCTTCCTTCTTTGGAGAAGTTGGAAGGGGAATGGCAGCACTTGAGTGCCCGTTTGGGAGGAAAGTGTTTGCTCACCCCAGTGGAAGGGTAACCTGCACATGCTAACATGCCACAGTATGTCTTCATGTGACATGTCTGGTACTTACAAAGAGTGGAAATACAGCAGGGCATGAGAGATTTTGAAGTCTCAAGAAAGGTTAACACAATGGTAATTTATCAGAAAATACAGATCTATAATTTCAGGAATTGCCCGTTCTCTCGATTACTAAAAAATCAATTTATTTCTCATAAGTGACTCTCATTCCTTACATTCACTCTAAAAGGATATTGCATAACTGTTGCTCATTATTCCCAATATATTATTTAATGTGAAAGCCACATTTCAGCATTTGATCTATTTATATGGTGCTTGTACACATCAAGAGAGACTTTCTTTGGACTTGGTTCTTTGTACCTTAAAAATAATTTGATTACCATGGGTTTCATTGTAAACAGTGAAGGATTCCAACCCTCAGGTCATTGCCGGTTGTTTAAAAAATAACACACTTGGAATTGCTTCAGTAATTATTAGTGTTCTCGTATAAAACTAAATAGACTTTTCCTGTGATGGAAAGAAGATTAAAGGTCATATAGTTCAAACTAAGTTTTTGGACATTGACAGATTAAGGAAAATAAACTCTTTAATTAATAAGGTCAACTTCTTTAAGGACATACAAGCTGAAGAGAACCAGCAGGGACAGATTCTGTGTATAACATGACTCTTCTGAGGAACCATTTTTTTCTGCAGCCCTCTTTGTAAAGTTTGAGTGACATGGCCTGGCCTTTGGATGATACATTCAGTAAAGCACAATTGCCAAAGTTGGCAAATGATGTTTTCCCCTGAAGATTCCTGTTTTGAGGTTACACAGAGACTAACAGGACTCCCCCCAAAAAATGAAATGCACTTTGGAATATTTGGTTTGTGTTTCATTTCAGTTAGATATCAGTAAAATAAAGCTAGAGCTGGAGAAATGGGAAACCTCTGTGTATTTGATTCTAGGTTTATGCACTGTAAAAAATGTGGGAAGATTTTTTTCTGTGCTTTGTACCTGTATTAAGTATTGAAAAGGCATAGGGGGTAGACATACCATTCATCATAAGAGGTGGGGTTTATATATGCAAAGTTATTGGACTTGTGCACCTTTCCTTGGTGTACTTGTTCTATGCTGTGTTGCAAAGTGCAAGAATTCAAGGAAGTGTGTTGACCATGAGGTCACCAAATTCAAGCATATCGGGAAGTATGTGTAGCTGTATCAGATTTACACAAATACATGAGCCCTTCACCTTACTGCAGTATTAATTTGCCAGTTGTAGTAAGTATTAAGCAAATTTTCAAATGGGTCAAAATACAAGTGTATAAATGACTTGGAGTCCTCTCCTTCTTCTATAGGGCATAGTAGCCTAGAAGATCAGAATTTCTCTTTTGGCCAATAGCGTCCTGTAACCTTCACCCCTTTGCTTGTTCTTTGTTCAGATGATGAGGTGTTTTCCATCTGCACCTCTACGGGAGAAGAATCTGTGCTTGTTAATTTGAGCTGACTTCCTGAGGAAATCAGGCTTATCTGATAATGCTTTCCCTGTCCTCTTACCCTGGCAGTAACCTTTGAACACTCTGCCCAGATCATTTCCCTCAGAACAAGGAGGTGAGTTCTCAGCATGCTATGTCCTGGAGTTCCAAACTCATGGAACTCTGCAGCTAGATGGAGAGACCCTGCTGAGGAAGTAGCTGCACAGTGAACTCAACTTTTACTGGACTGCAATCCAGGCCTCTCTAGCATGCCTTCTCCGATGTTTTATAAGCTTTAGGGGGTGATCTGTAATAACATTTGCCTAATATGTAACAACAATAAATCATGAACAAACTTGAAGATATCCCAAAACATACCTTGTCTATTTTTGGTACTATTAGGATTCACTGTGTTTCTCAGAAAAGTTTGTTTTCTGTTGTTACCATCTGGAGGGCAGTGCTGGGTACCTAGTAGTGATGGATGTGCTTGTATTTAACCACATGCTCTGTGCCTGTTTGATATGGGCAAGGACTTCTGAAAGGAAGTTAAAACACCCAGTCTTCTTTTGAAAGTGTCTTTGTTCTTCTGAAAAAAACTCATGCTAGGACTATCCGATGCAACATCTGGCTTCTTGTATGGTGTACACTGGGCAATACATGGCAAATGACTCCAGCAGGACTAACAGTTTCCAAATTAGCACATGGCTTAATTGAAAGCAGGCATAGCTCAGTGTGAACAAAAGGCAAAGTATGCAAAATGTATATTTAGCTTGGAAAAAAGAATCAACAAAAAATGTTGTCTAATGGGTTCAGTTCTAGTTGAGGTAAAAATAAATCACTAATTCCTAGAGTGTCTCTTTGCTTTGTTCTGCCCTTTCAATCACTGCTGTAGCTGACTGCTCTGCTTTTTCAATATCACTGTGATGCTTTTTTCTCTCCAGCCCGGCTGTCCCAGCAGGGATATTCTTCTCAATTCTCTCTGTGTGCCACATGGCTCATTCTTGTTTGGTAGGTTTTTTCAGTGACATGAGTAACCTGAAGGAGTTTCCATTGTATTTTGTAAATCCTTCTCAAAACTGTATCCATTGCTATGATTAAACTATTGGACATTTGCTGCTTCTATATACTTTCATTTCTTTATAAAAGGCAAGTCCTAAGGGTCTCAATTTCTGTGTGTGTATGCGTGTTGTCCTGTCCAATGGGTTTTAAATGCATCTGTAAAATCACCCTTGGTTTGTGGTGCTTGTCCATGGATTTCTTAAGCAAATGACTTCAAACCTTTCTGATCCCTGTTCTGTCTGTAGTCTTAATGCCTTGCCCTCCTGAAATCAGAAAAACCCATGCAAAGATTTTTCTCTTCCTGACAGGTGAATGTGCTTCGTGTGCTAGTTGCTGCCTGGAAGTACCCACCAACTCTCCCAGTCTGCAGCTTGTTTATTTGTATTTCAATAGTGTTCAACAGCTCTAGGATTGGAAGAAAGGAAGAACTGGAAATACTAGAAAGCAGGTGCAGCTGCTCACTGGCCTTAGATTCTGAGCCAGGTGAAATAATTGCTTCAGATGTGGTGCAGCTTTGATCTTGTTAGTAAAAATTCTTGACAAAATGCTTGCCATTGTAGCTGGTGCTTTTGAACAGGAGCTTTGAAAGTGAATTGTTGAAGTGTCAGTGCTTGGATTGAGCTTGTATGTTGTGTCCTGACATCTTACTTCACCTTGCAGAGCAGAAGCAGGTTGAGGTGGCTGCAAGGTACCTGCAGTGGTGTTGCAGCATCTCAGAGGTGATGCTGCTGTTTGGCAGCTAGAGGAAGCAGTGAGGAGGGGATTTTTCTTCTTGCACTTGACAGGAAAAAAAAACCAAGAAAACAAAGTTCGTCTCAAAGGACTCAAAATTTGGCCTTGTGCACTCCTGCACATTTACTGTATAATATTTTAACACCCTGTCTTTGTTTCCTTTTCCTCAGCTGCAGATTAGGAGAGTACACTTGATGCAGATAGGCAACTTGAACTATTTTGTCAGCTTTCAGAAAGAGAAATAACAGATTCTTAAATTAATTCCTCAGAACTGGGGAAAGCCAGATTCCCAAATGGGATTCAGTCTTCATTTATAAACGAGTTTTAGTGATTCATGTCCTGTGAAACTTTTGTAATGTGGAGTCGTGCCATGTTATAAAACAGAGAGGGAAAGCCTGCATTTAGATTACTAAAGAGAGATTTTTGTCTCAATTTTGTGAATTTTTTTTAGGGCATGGAAGAATGTACTCGATTGAAAAATAGCCAACCCCCCTCAAATAAATTTTATTATTTCTACTTCCATTTTTTTTATTAGTCAGCTAGCTTTAAAGTCAAAGACTGAAGGCTGTGGGATCAGCCAAGCTGTTGTAAAGAAATCCAGTTCATCTTCTGTTTCTGTGTTCATTGTCTTTACTGTCAGCCGTATTGGCAATTTGCTTGCTTTCCCAGAAATGTGTACTTCTGGCATGGTCTTACAGATAGGGGAATTTTTTTGTAAGCTTTCTGTTGGCAATTGTAGAATGTGTAATTTGATATATGCATTTTTATCTGGATATAGGCATGTTTTCTTTTATTTTGAAGGTTAAATTAGTATCTTTGGGCAGAGACAGGTCAAATGAGTGTGCTCCACCTGCTAAGAATAATAATTATTCTCCTAGCAATAAGGTTTTGATCTATGCATATACTTAGTACTTGCATTTCTGCCTGCCTCTATTTGGGGTGTTGGCTGTTCAGTATTGCCAAAAATGCAGCCTGCCATCACTCTCTATAGTATTTTTGTGTTGCGCTGTATAATCATTCGC
The DNA here is from genome assembly GCA_027560015.1 of Chloroceryle amazona. NCBI lineage: Eukaryota > Metazoa > Chordata > Aves > Coraciiformes > Cerylidae > Chloroceryle > Chloroceryle amazona. The sequence continues at coordinate 15,580 of JANHFX010007400.1, forward strand.
CTTGAGAGCTTTTCATGTTCCATTTGGTGGGAAATTATTATGATGATACTTTAAACTGTAGAGAAAACAAGCAAAGAAATAAATTGTAGCTTCAGAAAATTTATTGGCAAATGGATTTATACTCTTTTGTTGAATAGGTATGTTTTTACAGGTTTCATGGTTTCATCTAATATTTCCCACTTAAGAGTTTTCCTAAACTGACTTTTTAGATGGTTGGGGTTTTTTTTGGATTGTGTTTTTTGATTGTTTGTTGGTTTGGTTTTGGTTTTGTGTCTGTGGGTGTTGTTTTTTTTGTGTTTTTTTTTTGGTATCTGCTTGTGGAGCACAAAAACAGACATAAAAATTGTGGCCATTTTCAAAAATAACAATTCTGCAAATCTGTAAATGTCACATCAGACCACAGGCAATATACAGAAATATTTTTGATTTTTTTAATCTGTTTTGTGTGGTTTCCAAGTGGTTTCCAAGCACTTGACAATTAAATACATTCAGAGATCAGAAAACTCAAAAGTAGAACAGAACTTTGGAGAGCATCTATGATTAGAGAATTTTGGTCAGCTATGCTATAAAAAAAGATAGGCAGTACCAGTTAAGCCAAGAAGTAAGTAATACTAAACAATCAGTAGAAGAGATACCAGCTATCTTCTAGGCTTTCCCTTTGAGAGTTTAAAGTGGCTGGTAATGTCACTGACAAAGACCTGCTGCTCTCGTTCTCTCAGCTTGTCACAGAACCTTTAACCTTCTTTACCGATGACAATGTTTTGAAGGAAAGCTGTCCACGTCTGTTTTCCCAGGCACACATTATTGACTTGAGTACTTTCCCTCTCTTATCTATCTGATCACCTGATCACCAGTAGGTGCACTGCATGCATTAAAACATCTTTAAAAGTAATCTAAAAGTCTGCAGTTGATATTGGGCTGTTTTAAATAAGGTTCACCATCTGTTAGCTTCAGTGATTAAGAATCTGAATCCAGTCATTCCTTTGTTAGCTTCTCTGCATAAAAGGCAATTTAAAATTACGTCTGTCTGACTACAGGCACAGGGTAGTTCCTCTACACAACATAAAGCACTGAGAAGAAATCAGGACATCTCCACGTAGTGGACCTTCCAACAGTCATTGTGAAATCCTGCTTTTAGTATCTGCTCTTAAATATGGACAATTATATACTGAAGCCTTCGGTGCCTTTGCTGTTGGTATGCCTTGAATTTGCACGTGAATGCTTTTTGGATACACAACATTGTCATTCCTTAGCATAGATCTATGTTAGGGTTTTACCTTTTTTTTCACTTTTGAAATTTTAAAATCCTTTTCAGGCAAGGCCTTTATTTTGCTGTGCAAATATACTCATGCTAAGAAGTTTGCAGTACATTTGAGGATGAGATTGGAGTCTGAAGTACTATATAAACAGCTACGTGGCAGCTTTATACAGTAGTATCCGGGGCTGGTTCACAATCTGAAATTGAGTCAACAAGGTCTGAATGTTGGGAGAAAGTAAATATGACATGGGCTGTGTAAACACATATGATGCATAAGTTTGCCTTAGAAAAGTTCCTTCATTGTGCTTGATAATGCTCTAGCCTCTGGAAGTATTTCAAAGCTGAGGATGCAGCAGATTCGGTCCACAGAGAAATATTTGTTCCAGGAACAATCAGAAATCTAGAAACTGAGACTGGGTAATGGTGGAAAAAATGGAGTTTTTTAAGGGAGGAACTTGTAGAGACCTGGTATCAGTCATCTTTTATGTAAGAGGTTACTGAAAGGCAGAGGATAAACTGTTCTTTGTCTGCTGGAGATAGGACAAAGTAATGTGCTTAAAATGGAGCAACAGATAGTTGTGTAACACATTGGGAACACTAATCATAGTACCAATGAAGTGACACAAGTAGATTGCCCAGGGAAATGAGATTGTTACGGGATGTGCTACGGCTGATGGTTTTTAAGATGGACAGCTATTAAAAATGGTTTAGTTGCAGTTGCTCTTTCTGATGCAGAGTCCTGGTCCCCTCCATGCCACTTTTTAAAAATCCTTAAAAGGGAAAGACATTTATGCTTAGTAGCAACTGCACCTGTTGCACTCTAGCCAGTCCTGGTCAATGTTTTGTCTTCCTCTAACAATGTTGAGCAATCTTGTACTAAATAAATATCTCTCACTCTTATATTCTCCTGTCCATGTACATCTATCTGCCTGGAGGACATCATGCTTTTCATATCTCTCCAGGGAAAGGAGAAGTCTCCATGCCTCGTTTGAATTAATCTTGAACTGATAGAAGGCAGCTTTCATCCAAAGAAAGTGAACTTCTTATTTTTCAATTACTTCAATTATTTTGTAACTTTATAATTAAAACAAGCCTTTAAGCAGGCATCTTTCTTCTGACTAATGGTATTTACTTACATGACATGAGGCTTCAAGCTGCAAACTTTTCAGCAAGCTATAAAATGTATATGAGAAGGCAGGAGCTAGGGATTCTGCACTTCTTACCAAAGACTGTGGTTTACAAGACACTCAACATGCTCTGCATTAAAAGTACATAGGTTCTCTTTGGTTCCTGACTCTGAAACAGAAATTAAAACTATGTGTGAGTTAGGAGAATTTGGTATGACTCAAGTTTCTTGTAATTGATTGCTATGATGTTCCTCTTAATAATTCTGCAGTGGGGGCACTACTCAGTATGTTGTGTATTAAAAGAGCATGCACAAAACCGTAAGATTTTCTTGAACCACACACACATGTAGTTGTTGAACCTGCCTTCTAAACCTGGAATGACCAAACAGGTTTTGCACAATTCTACACTTTCTAGACAATCCTCATTGTCTAGAAAGTGAGAGTCTTGTGATATAATTATCCTTTTTTTTTTTTTTTCCTTTTTCATTTTCTTTCATTGACATCTGCTGGCAGGGGACTGTCACGTGCTTTTGATACAAAACGTGAAATTGTGATTATGGGCTTTTCTGCAAACCGGAAATGGCCTTTGAATAACTACTCACAAATAGATGTATTTTACATGAATATTGCAAATAGAAATCAGTCCTTTTATTCATCAAACTCTTGGGTCTGCCTGAGAGATCTTCACATTTTTGATGTAGTTGAATGTTTGTGAACAAAGTTTAAACCTGGAGGTCACACCCCATATTTGCATTAGAAACATGGACAAATATAATATGAAAACCCTGAGAGACATCAAAATGCAGTTGGGGATTTCTGGCACATAGACTGTTGTATTTTATGTTCTGGCAGGTTCCTGATCCATCCTTATGTGAAAATGAATTTGTTTTTAACAAGGTCTTCAGTAAGAACATGCTGAAAAAAAAAAAATAAATAATTAAATTTCAAGAATGTTTCTTCCCTCCAGATATAACACTGGCTTTTGCCATTGCATCTCTCAGTTCCTGTGCTGCCTGTGTCCCCTTCCCTCAGTCTGGTTATTGCAGACCAAGAGGAAGAGAGAAGTGTCCCTTTGTGAGCAGCTCTGGGTGATTTGATGTAGTGCTGGTATGTTTCTCCTCACACACTACAAGAGACCATTTGTGGAATTCCCAACTGTCCCCTGAGGGAGAATCAGTTAAAAAAAAAAAAGTAATACAAAATATACGGTTGTGTTGTAGGGATGAAGGAGCATACTTCTAGTGGTGCAGAGGACTTCAGTGAAGAGAGGTGTCTTTTAAAGTTACAGATGCTTTTAGGAAAAGTGTTATTCTGACAGTGATGTACATCTAGCTTTGGAAGAGATTCTAAGGCAATTTCGTCAGCCTTTCCACTTGAGACTTTTAAAGAGGTAGCCTGGACAAAAAGGGAGTTTCACGAAACTGCTCTGTAGGAGAGGCTGGCTCAGCTATGGTTTTACTTGAGAATGGCCCAGCTCCTGCTGTTGGTCAGCAGGCAAAGGCCCCTTGCTAGGTGGGAGTTATGGTCTCTGTGAAGAAGTTCAAGTCATCAGAGCTTTCAAGTGGCCGGAAAACAATGCACCAGGGATTGACTGGACTTTAGGATAAGCTTTTCTGCAGTTTTTGAGAACAAAAACTGATGGTGGCAAATGTGGATGGAACAGAATGTGTTCCCCAATCCTGATGAACAGTTGAGCTTCTCTTGGAAAACATGCAACACACTTATCTTCTAAGAGCACATTAAATGTAATATTTTACATATTTTTTTAATCTTAATATCAGTATTTACATCAACAAGTATCTTTTGGTAGATAAGTGGCTCTCATTTTTTTTTCTGTTTTGTTCCTCCAGACATTGTTACAAAACACCGTATAGAAGCAGTGATGCTGAGTGAGCAAATCTGATTCTGAAGTGTTTTGGGCATCTCATAGCTTTGAGTAGGAGCTATATGAAAAGTGAGCAGAAGTGGGAGGACAGTAGATGAGCTCTCCTATCACCTTAAACCCATAATGGAAGAGGGGATATTTATATTCACAGTATACAAGAGCCTTTGTGAATGTGAGATTTCATCTAAGTTTGAAAGACCTCTTTTAGGGGAATACTCTGCCATGTCTATTCTATTATGGCCTCAGTCTTCAAGGAGGCCTGTGGACAGTTGAGTTTTACATGTCTGTGATTCTTGAGGTTCTGTTTGAAATAGCTCACTGAAAATGTATGCATCAAGGAGTGGTTGGGACAGTAAAAGGTTTGCTTGCAAGACAGTGAAAAAAAAGGAGTTGCTACACCTGAGAGCAGCACTGAAGAACAAAAGTAGATGGAACAAAAAGTGGCTCTGAAATTTCAAAGAATTTTTTGTTTTTAATTTTAGAACTGACCAGTTTGCTGAAAAATGTTTATTCCTGCTTGAAGTTGGCATTCTGAAAACAAATAGAAGAATGAGGAAGAATTCAAGCCTTTGCTGCCTTTTAGTATTAGCTATTTTATGTTTAAGAAGCTTAATATATAGTCAAGAGATAGGTGAGTTTATTGCATTGTAATTCGCTAATTGTTTTTTGGGTTTTTTTTTAGCTTTGATACAGATACCATTTAATTACTTTCCTGATATATATATGTTCAAAAGCTATTGCTTCTGTGGTCCTCAACTATCCTATGGATGGATGTAGCACCAAGCCTGATCTCTTTTCTAGCAACCAGTAGCATATTGCAAACCAGTGCAAAACTGGGTGATAAAATCTCCATAATGCAACTGTGATACTCTGCATATGCAGTTGCTGTAAATGTTTGCATTAAGACATTCTTGCTGTACATGTGGGCTGTCTGCAACAATTTCACACATTATCATTAATTGACCTCCATGTGGGACAATGGAGGAGAGCAGAAAACTCATTAAGTTTATCATCAAAGCTTGTGGGTTTGCCATTGGCCGAAAGCCTGTTTATTAGGCCAGATTAGGAAGGAGTATTGTGGAAAGAAACAGCTGCCTGTCTCACTGCACACAACTATAAACCCATATTTTAGGTACTTCTGGAAGTCTGGCAGTCTGTGGCTGTTTGTAATCAGAAACACAAATCATACAACAGTTTTAAAATACTGGCCAGGCTTGGCATTCAAAAAATATGTAAAAAGAATTAGTATAGATGTGAACAATAGCAGTTGTTCTACAGTTGGTTATTTTTGACCTGCAGTTTGTGAGTGTATTTTTTATATGATTTCAGGTTCTCTGGGGTACCCCAAGAATTTGAAATGTGTAACGCACAATTTACGGAAAATGATCTGCACTTGGGATGTCTCTTCTAAAGTTAGACATGGACAAACTGACTTCTGTTACACTACCAAGTAAGTCCTGTGTATACCTGATTGAACTCTGGTTGGACTCAATTATCTTAAAGGTCTTTTTCCAGCCTAAACAATTCTATGAGAATAACCAAACTGTGATGAAAGTATAGTTATTTCTCAGTCACTGCCCATGGAATTTATGATGCTTTTGTTTCCCAGCATCTCTCCATCAGTTTTCCTTGGGTGGTGCTCCCTCCAGGCACTTAACTCAGGCAATGGTAGGGTTTCTGGCAAAGTCTTGTTTCATGATAACAATTATCCCGCCAAAATCTCCTGCTTGCTGTCTTCAAAGGACTGGAAGATGCTCTCATTTACTCAGACTTCTCTTTGTGTCTGCCTAGCCCTTGCTCAGAGTTTTCATGAGGGACATCTTCATACCAGGCGCAATCCAAAAGGAAATGATAGTTGGAAGAAGTAAATCCTGATGTTACAGGCCAAAGCAGTAGAATATATGACATAAGTGTTGAGATTCACATGTGGAAAAAAATGAAGTCTCCTGGTGGCTGTCTTATAACCTGTATAAATTTTAAGCTCTCTGGAAACCATTGTATTAGAGGAAACATAAAAATTATTCTACAATTACAATAGCTTTTCTGAAGTGAATGCATGTTGAAAATTTTGAGAAATATCAAAAAAAAAGTTAAATCTTCAGTGTGTTTTTCACTAATGAGAACTACATGTGCAATTGCCTATGCTGTCGGTCTGCCAAATACTTAATCATGTGCTAGGGATGAGTTTAAATCCTTTTTGTATCTTGATTCTGCCCCTAATCCAGATATTTGTACTGTCTTTTTTTTTTTTTCCTGTAAATTCTGCAGGCAGCCCAGACTTGTCCTTGGGGTCCCAGGGCTTGGCTGCACTTTTTCCACCTACATGTTTGATTTTCTGCGTCTAGTTGTTCCTCCTGCATTGCCAGCTATCATTTCTATACCAAAAAAAAAAGCGTATATATGTGACACTGTGGCCAGAGTTCAGGAGTGTAGAATTCATGAGGTACTGCCCTTTAAACAAGAACAGCTACTGCTGTTTCCCCTTAGCAAAGCAAAACAAGCTTGGGTCCTTGAAGCGTCTGAGAGCTGAGCTTAGTGCAGACCTCCCTGAGGGAAAGAGATTTTGTTTTTCAGTTGCCTAAACATCCTCTAATAATATGTCAGTACAGAAGAGGAGTAGCATATCTGAGCGCTGAAGTCTCAGATGGCCTTTGCTAGCCCAGAGTCTTGTGCGGATCTTAAAAGTTCAGCCCAAGTCCTTGACTCCAACTGATGGGAGCTCCAGGGTTCATAAGGACTGTTCCAGTTCATAAGGAGTAAAAGTCCCTCAGCAGGAAGTCTGGCATTGTTCTCTTTGCTTTCCTTCCTCTCATTCCCCCAAGAGGTAGGTCTGTTTTTTTCCACTTTTTGCCTTTCTAGTTGCATATCAATGATAATGAGCAAAGGGACTTGACCCATCCGTTATTGTTTTCTGTATGTATCTGCAGCCTCCAGACAAAGACCAGATCATATTGTGCTGAGCACTGCACAAACATGATGCTCAGATTGCATTTCCATCTGCGATGCTGGCTGTTCTGTTCCTTCCTCATGAGCTGAGCAACAGAAAGGAGCTAAAAGATTTTTTCTGAGATGAGCTCACAGATAAACCTGCTCTCTGCATTCATATGCCATCCATTTGAGAATAAATGGAGGGAGAGGGAGTCAGAAAACATACAGGGGAGGGGAGGTGCTCTGGGGATTTGGGGTTTTTTACTTTGCTTATTTTGAAATACTGATTCATAGTGACTGTAGGTTTCGGAAGTATATCTTTCATTTAGAAAATCAGTTTTTACACTTTGAAGTGTCCACTTAACAACTAGATAGCTGTGTTATACAACTAGTGTAGTCTATCACTATGATAAAAGTGACTTGAAAGACAAGGGAATGCCTGTTAATCTGATACTAACCAAAGGCCATGCAAGTCTTACTCCTTCACAAACTTGATATGGAGCTCTCTGTTATATTATGGAGAATCTGTGGTTTATTAATTACCTAGGAATAGACTTAACTTGCCTTAGCTTCCTATCAGCTGAAATACCTGCTTAATCCTCTCTGTCTTCTCAGTGACCTCCCCTCTTCAGTGTGTTTTAAAACTAAGGAGGAAAGGGTCGAGATTCCAGTCCCAGAGAGCTCCAGCATGGTGACAATAACTACAAACAGCATTGTTGGAACTGCTTTTTCTACTAAAGAATTTGAAATTCACAAGAAAGACATCTGTAAGTATCAAGGTGTATCTGTGTTCATAATGCCTTTATATTATGATTAATGGTGCTCCAGAAATGTATAATATTCGCAGGTTTCTTTGGCAGCCTTCCTGTATGTAAAACATTCATATGCAGAGTCCATATAAATCTACCATATATTATAGGTTGTTTTCTCTACCCCTTCAGGGAAAAGAAAACCCCTCTTATCCATAGATCATAGCAGAGAAACCAAGAGAGAATGTGAGGAGGAAAACAAAATACAGTGCTGTCATATCCCCCTAGTCACTCTGTGGAACAAGTTCCTAATTTACATGCTGAGATACCTGCATGGGGCATAAAGTGCATTTGATCAGATTTGGGAAAGGAAGAATAAGCTTCCTAGTGCCTGTTCTCCATTTTAAGTGTTGAATAGCTACAGTATGAAGTAATTTATTCCTGCAATTTTCATAACATTTTAAGGGAAGTTATATGCCATTCCTGAACAGGATCATATGCCCATTCTATTAAAATGTATGTGAAACTGAGCCTATAAATTTATGCTTGGGAAGGAGGCTGCATCATATTGGAGTCACAGATAAATTAGAATTCTTCACAATTCCTTCTTCTCAAAGGAGGAAGTTGTAATCTAAAGAGTTTATATCTGCCATGCCAGCTCATAATTTAGTCTTTGGTTTTGGTTTGCCTGATTATTCCTTTAGTGCAGTCAAAATTCTAAAGTCAGGGGCACTTCTTATCCCTGACAGTTTTCTCTTCAGCTGAGAGCACCTCAAGAACTTCAACAAAACACAACTCAAAAATACGTGGTCAGCACATGGGGTTCTCCAGCATCTTGCTGACTCCAAGCAGGATGAGTCTCTCAGTTTCATCACAGGTCGTCCCAGGTGGTGTGTTGACTGTACTGAACATTTTTCAGTCTTTCAGAGCCTTGGCCAGTTGGATAAATCATACATTTTTTCAAAACAGGATTTATCTGCATCAGGCCCAATGAACTGCCGTAACACTTATACTACCATAATCCTTGCCTGCTTCTCAGCCTCTTCACCATCATTTATAGAAGAGATGCTTCTGTTTAATCTTCCTGTTCTTTTGCCATCATGTCATGCCTTTAATATTTCTTCTAGCTTAAAACCACATTCTCCATGATCCTCTTCAGAGCCTCATGTAAGCTGCTTCCATCTTGTGCTTCTGCTTTCCTTTATCCCTGCTTTTGTTTCAAGTCCTTTCTTCCCTGCTGGTCTCCCAAACCCACCTCTGTCCTTTGGGGGTTTTTCCATTGTGTTGCCTAGATGTGTTGTTATATACACTCCAAAGACTGTTGCTATGTTTCCTTTTATCTATGGCATCGAATGAAGGTTGTGAAAAATAGGAAGTCTTCCTTACTGTGCATTAGAAGAGTCACATTCATGATCAGTTACTCCCACTTCTGCATCCTGATGTTAAAAGAAAATGCTACGTGGTAACTCATCAACACCTGGGCTTTCCTGGGAACTTTCATGTTCAAGTAATGACAGAGCCCATCTTGTACTAATTACAGACCTTGAGTTACGTGCTTGTATGGCTACTATCCAGTTCAGAGCAGAGATGTGACTGTTGAACACCTGTAGGGCTGGTGTTGCTGACTAATGACTTGAGTATGTCTTTCCCCCTCCCCTCCCTTCTCTTTTTAAAGCGTTTGCACCTCTCACTCCACACATTCTTAGTTTAACACCTGACTTTTCAACTTCCACATTAAATTTGAAGTGGAGTAATAATGGATCAGTCTTCCCATATGGACTGGATGCCTTCTGGCAGATACAGATACTCCGTAAAGAAGCAATGGAAAAAGTTGCAGAGGTAAGTAATTTTATGACTTTATGAAAAATATGTATACAGTTTCTTGCCCTTGGCTATATCCAGGGAGGTCATTTGAAGAAAGCTGCAAATAATGCAGACAATAGAGCTTTGCAGAACTTGAATGTAGTCATGCTTCTGGTGGGTAACTTCTTGTTAAGTTTCAAAATTAAAAGGACACCTGCTATGGTACTGTCGGTAGTCATTCATAGTCACTGTTTGTTTGGGGTTTTTTTTTTGTAATCTCGTACAAATTTTGGTTTTATTAGAACTTGCTTATGGATTTGGAAGATATTTTACACCATTGTCTCTGTTTTACTTGGCTAGCAATGTCTTCAGATGTTCACTTCGCTGGTTTGGTTTGGTTTTCTTTGCAACAGCAGTTATTCCCCAGGCCAGTTTGTAGTTCTGTTCTATAATTTTTAGGAATGGAGAAAATATAAAATGTGCAGCCTAGGACTAATACTAGAAGAGTTTCATTTTGGAAAAGTTAGAACATTTTCCTGTCTGGGAGAGGCCCAGGATAGTGGGATGCACTATGTACCTTTTGAAATGCTTGGTGATCTTCCTGCTCTCCCTCAAATGTCTGCCTTCTGGTACTTCTGGCTGGCGCTCTACCTGGCTGATGGGCTGTTTAGCAGCATAGGCTTTTGTCACACACAAGTGAAAGTTATGTGGGACACTCCAACCATCTATCAGTATTTTATGAATTACTTTATTTGCTATTCTGTTGATGACTGGAATGCTATATGTCATTACTAATGGGTGTTAATAAAGTCTCTGTTGGTTGGGTTTGTTTTTTTTTTAAAACACTGTAGGTAACCTACTATTCAAAACTGACTCATGAAGACATCGTTCTTTCTTGGAACTGGACATCAGATATGCCTTTGGAGTGTACATCACACTACGTGAAGATTCGCTGTTACATCAATGTAACCCAGTTTGTTGGCCCCAGGGATTGGAGTGACTGGAGCCCAGTAGAAGAGGTCCCTGGTATGTTTGTTACCTTTCCACCACATGGACTTTGATTACTTTATAAATTCAGAGGAGAAGCATTAGGCATTGATGAGCTGCTGGTTTTGGGGATGTATTGATTAGAGAAACAATGCAATCATCAGTTAACAAAACCTAATAAACATTGATTTGTATGCACTGTATTGCACCTCGGTAATATTTTAGCTAATGGGCACCATGTCTATAGCAAATTGTGCATGTGGGATTTTTTGTTTGATTGGTTTTGTTTTCTCTTCTTCCTTCTCTGCTAGGAAAAGATACTGAGCCAAATGGGAGCGGGGTGTTTCCTCAGGACACTGTGGTGGCAGTGGGTTCAGATGTGACAATTTGTTGTGTCCACGAGGAAGGACAGCAGATAGAGCGGATGACTTATGGATCAGAAGTATACCCAATGATACGCCTGAGCAGTCGGAGCAGTGCAATCAGAGTGCTAAATGCCAGTGCTTCAGATACCAGTGGAACAAATGTGGTGTGCAGACTGTCTGAATTTGTGTTGGATGGAACTGTCCTGTTTGTTGGATGTATGTAGCATTATGTTTACAAAACTTAAGAAAATCAAAATAATTTTGACACTCTTAGGGTTCTGCTAGGAAACAACTACTATTGTAGCTTTTTTTACCCTGACCTTTGGTTTCTGAGGATGACTGGACTGAACTTGTTTGACTTCACTATGGAAACTCCAGCCCATGGAGAACACACCAAGGCTGGGAGCATAAGGAGGTACCCATGTAAGCTCTTTTCTCTTAGAACTTGGCCCAGTGATTCTGTCCTTGATGTCTTTTTCCCTTGATTTCTTTTTCTAAGGCACTTCTTCATGAGCTGGAATACTTAGTAATTTATTGCCATATGAAGATTTATCCCCAGTCGCTATCACTTTAGATTTCATTTGTTCTAGTTTAGGCAATGACAAGGTGAGAGTAACAGCAAGAATTTTAAGTGAAAACATTAAATTACCAACCAGTCAAATGAAGACAACAAAACAACTAGACTTGCAACAATAACAGATGCTCGTCCAGGGCAGTTGCTCCCTGGGAGCTTATTACAGCAAAGGAACTGAACTGACAGTTCCTCTTTCATGCAAAAACTTCTAAACATTATTTTAATATTTTCTTTAAAGATACTGAATTACTGTGTATCTTCTCTGTGTAAGCATGACAGTCTCAGAAATCTCTTCTGGATACAGATGCCTCCTAAAACAAACTACTGAAAGTACCTGGTTCTTCTTTCCCATAATTGTGACTAATTTAGAACATTGTGCATTTCTCCACAGGAGTTTTGAGAGTTAACATCTTCCAGTAGCTGCACATTAGAATCCTGTTCCCCATTACAAATGCCTGACTTTGAATTTAGGGTCCTTGGTAGTGAGGGAAAGAAGAGAGATTGGACTCTTTTAAAAGTGTGTTCTCAGCTCCAGCTTGTGGCTCCTGACATTGAGTATATTAAGTGTGTTATGGCAAATGCAATATAGAATCCAAACATTAATGACTTCTTAGTGAGATGCCATTTTTATATTGTTTGTGCAGTATTTGCTTTTGTGGCAGCATCTTCCAAGTAAGTAAGTCAGCAGTTCATGAATGAAGTCTGTGATATCCCATAGGTTTTCCCCATACAGTGTTTTTTGAAGAGCTGGGATATGGTGACATCTGTTTCCTGACAATGTTTCTTCCTATGGTACCTACTTAGTGGGAAGGGAGACAGCTTGCATTTTTTTGATGATGAGACACACTTGGAGAAGAAAAGGTAGCAGACACTTTGGTTAAATCTAGGTCTGGCAAAATAAGTGTTCTTCTAGCCCGCTTATCATAATCTGAGCTAAGCCTGCTGCTGTTGGCTGTTGTGTTAGTGCCCCTTCTCTAGGGCAGTTTTACGGAGACTATTCTGCTACCTTTTTGGAGAGAAGATGTGAGTGAGACTTGATTTAAGTGTTCTGCTTAGTTTCATGTTAGCATGGTTGCCTTCTCTGTTGGGAGCGCTGCTCATCTTCTCCAGGAAGTTACTTGGCACTGCTCTAGTATGGTAGTAAAGAATAAGCTTTAAAGGCAAAAGATGGGCACTTCCAAAGCAATGGAGAAGAGGATTAGCCATTCAGGGCTTGCTTTGACTTTCAGAGTGATATTCATGCTAAAGTGAACATTTCCTTGACATGACTTGCTTGGAGAATTCAAAACAGTGGTGGGGCTAGCACATACGAAAGTATGACGCCCAGTCAACAGCATTCCTACATTGCTCAGCAGCTAAACACTCAGAATTTTGGAAAAGTCTTGGCAGGATTTCAATGAAACACTTCCAGGTCAGAGCCTAGAGCTTGTGAACATATTTGCATGTGGTTTACCAGGTTACCCACCCACTTAGAAGCCTAGAGTCAAGTGTTAGTCAGATGAGTCTGATAATAATTATCCATCTGTTTCAGTGGGATTTTTTTAAAAGAGTATTATTAATATGGTTGGATCATAGCTTTTACTATGTATGTGTGAGGCACACAAGCTAGACCCAGTAGAAACAAAAAATGATGCTTTCAGGAAGCTAGCAGCCCATCTGGCACACTAGAATGGCAAAACACCGCCAAACTCTTTTGATTTCCTTTCATGCTACAGATGCCCCTGATATTCCCCAAGACCTCATCTGTGAAACGTCCAATTTCGTGATAATAAAATGCACCTGGAAACCAGGCAGACCCAGTGGACTGTATGGAAAACGAAGAACAAAGTACAGTTTATTTGAAAGGTAAAATGATTCAGCATTTAAAGGAGTAAAAGGGTAGAACTGGAATATATCCATTGCTGCCTGTGAATTACTGCACCATGCCCATTGAAATGAGATAGTCTCCATTGTTTAGCATCTAAAATACTTCTCAAGACTTTGTGGAAGCTTAAACTAACCTTGGAGAACTCCTGTCCAGCTTTGCAAAATTCAAATGGAAATTAACTATGACTTTTCCCAACGACTTATGAATTAATGAAAAAGTAAAGGACTCAGTGTATCAGGCTGCTGCCAACGTGTATGAAAATACAGGAAGATAGTTAATTTAAAATATTTTTTTCATATGCAACCTGTGTCAAATCATGCTTCAGACATTTACTTAGCTTCTGCTATGCAAGATGACAGAACCTCACTGAGGAACAATCCTAAGACAGGTCATGAGGCATTTTCCAGATTCTAATAGGGAAAAATAGCTTTAAGCCTACATTGTTCTCCTAGCATTAAGAACTGTATAATATAGAGCAAGCGAAGTGCATGTTACCTGGAGAACATTGAAAGGGGCAAATAATACTGGCATTGTCCACAGAAAGAAGTGAAGACTGGTTTGTCTTGCACTGTAGGCCATATAAAGCCTTAAAATTGAAGCATCATTTTGGAATAGCACTTAAAAATGAGATGTTATGATTAGAAGTTAGTGAGAAGTTAACAAAATTCCCATGGTAAGGAGGGCCCCCCTGTAATACCAAAGGAGCAGTCAAGGAAAGGAGCCAGGAGAGGTCTGAGTCATACAAACTCATAGGAAATGGAATCTGATGGTGGCTTTGAAGCATAAGGATTCAGTTATGGTCACAGATGTCATCCAGTGCTAAAAAAGTTATTGGTTAGGGTGCAGAGAGGTGGACAAGACAGAGCAGGTATTCAGAGCAAACGAGCTTCAGTCACTGGTGGCGGCCCATTTTTAGTTCATAAATGAGGATGTAGTTCAGACTTGTTTCACTCAGCCCAAAGCTGCAAGGAGATTAATGTGATGCATTTCAGGGTAAATATTCTCATCCTTGTTCTCAGCCCACATTGAGCTATTAAAATAGAGAGTATGGTATAGAGAGAGCTCAGAACTCAGCTAGAACACAATAAAAATGCCTGAAGGAATAAATTAAATTTGTGGTACTGAATGAGAGGTTTATACAGATTGTAATTAAAGCAACTTCTATATATGTACGTACATACAGATGCACACTTTAGATTTTACCCCTAAAGATGTAACTTTGGTCTTGGCTGTTACCAGACTGCCTTGCCTGCTTTTGATTTAAATACAACTGGGAATAGTGGATGTATCCCAGGTGATAAATCTTAGTTTATATTTGGCAGGGCTGATAGAGAGACAGTGTGTGTCAAACCTCTCTAGTTCAGAAAGCAATTAAGAACATTCTTTAAATGCAAATGTATGCTGATCTGAACAAAGATACTTTAAATCAGAATCTTAGTTGTGGCTTGTGAGGTGGTTTTGCAGGACCTACCTGTTTTCCAGGCTTTTGAGAAATGAGAGGATGGAAATGTTATGCTAGTGGAAGAGGAGAGTTTCACATGAGAAATGGGCAAGTCATGACTGATGTCACTTTAACCTGTATTATGGTGTTAGATATGCCTCTGCAATCAAATCATTCTGTAAGCCGTGTGTCAGTGAACCCGCTGTTCTTTACCGTGTTTTCAGTGTAGATGTGTGACTGTTGCTGGAAAAAATTCAAAAATTAAGATGTTCCCTCCCTTTTTACTTTGTAGAGTATCTGGTAAAAATGTTTCATGTGCAGTCAATGAAATGAACAGAGAGCGTGTCTGTGGCTTTCCAGTACTGGCTGATCAAAAAACCTACCATTTCACATTAGCTGTCTCCAATCCTATTGGGCAGACAGAGTCATCGCTTTTGATTGATTTAACTCAAAGAGGTGAGACTTAAGAATTACAGAGGCAAAAACAATGTTCACTGCATGCTAACCATTCTTTTTTGAAGAACTTTTGACATGGTATATTTGTTATTATTTTGCTTTATTGTCACCAGGTTTTTTTCTGTGTTTGATAATTTAAACTTCAAAAGAAGATAGCTTAGGAGATGTCCTGAGACAATGACTAGGTGTACAGGAAGATGACGGTTCTCAACAACAGCACTACCAGATTGGATACACTGCTGTGTGGATAAATGCTACTTTCAATCTAATGATTACCCAGCTGCTTTTTATGTATTACTTCACATTCTATTACATATCAATAATTAAAATTTAGGTGTAACTTTAGGAACTATAAGTGACCCTATATTTCAGCATCTGCTTACAGGGCAAAATATTATGCATGTTTGCAACAGCAGGATTTTGAGCATAAAGGAAATACCTGCAATTGGTAGTAGCCATGGTCATCTGCTGTCATGGCTTGTATAAAGAAATAAATTCTTCCATTAGACTTTCAGTTTAAATAAGGAAAGGGAAAAGAGGACCACCTTTCTATTTCTGTCTTCTCCATCCTTTTCCATCTGCCTCCTGTAGCCCCTCTGTGCGGGGGGGCTACCGTGAGACCTGGTCCGGGAAACGGTGACGCAGCTACTTAATGGCCACACGGGTCATTAACACGCAGACACCAATGTGGTGGACGGCAAATGGCGTTTATTGGTGGGTAACACCGCG
>JANHFX010007400.1:31848-51231 GCA_027560015.1 Chloroceryle amazona
ATCAAGCTGTCCCTACCTTCCCGTACAACGCGGAAAACTTCTGAACGCCGGACCCTAACTACCACAATTCCCCCCCCCTATGCATAACTAAATTAGCTAAAATATACCACAGCTCAGTCAGGCATTCCTAATGGTTACAGAATTTTGCTGTTCTCTCTGAAAAACTGAACTTAAACATGAAGATGGTGCAGGACTTTTGTCCATGTCCTGGTTCAACTAGCCTGAGATTAGGATTGTCAGAGTAAAATGGCAGGTCCTAGAAAAGCATAATATGTTTCTGTGAATTATAAACTGGGCTGTTTTGCACCTAGTTAATATGATTGTTGTTTCCTATTTGTTTCTTTTTCTTTCTTTCCCTCAGTGTCCACTTAATTCCCAACATAGAGTACATATTTCCATAAGGATAACTGGACCAATTCCAACACTGGAGTTTTTCTTCTTTTATAGCTATGAACAGTAGTATTGAATCTTGGTGAAAAATTCCATGACGGGAGTTTTGGGGAAGAAAGGGTCACTTAGGAGTCCTACCCTGTCCTAGTCTGCACATTTTAAGTTTTAACTTAGAAAGTTCCCAGGTGAACAAAGCTAAGTGAATTTTATCCATCACTGTGGTTCTCTGAAATAGCTCATGTTTTGCTTTTTTTATAGATTCAATAGAAGGGAAAGTGTTTTTCTGGGTATCCTACTCATTGTCACTCATGCCAGTATGAGCAGCCTTAACTAAATCTGTTTCCATGTTTGATAACTGAAAAGAGCACCAGGAGTGAGACTGCTTTCTGGTGCCTTCCCAGCCCCATCTGTCCTAGTTGCTGATCGGATCACTTATTTATCCTTCTGATTCTCTTTGATCTTTTAAAATCTGATTTATTTATTTTTTTCTGAACTTAAATGAATGGGGTGGTTTTTAGAACTGAGGTCTTTTTTCTTTTTTTTTTTTTTTAAGTTCATCCAAAAACTCCAGAAAAGTTAACTATTTCTGGGAACAGTTCTACAAGTGCCTGTCTGCATTGGTTTATAAATGGCAGCTTTGCTGAGATCAGACTTCTCTGTCAAATTGAAATTAGCAGTGGTCACTCTGAGCACAAAATGGTAAGTGTTGCTTTTAATGGATTATTCTGGGAAAGGAGGCTCAAATGTTAATCTTTTTCACTGAACTAATCACATTTCAAGTTCTTCTAAGAGCTTCATTCTGATCATCTTAATAAATTATTAATATCGTAATGACTAGAGATTCATCTACTAAAATGAAAAAAAGTTCTGCTCATGCCCATTGTTGCCGCCTTTCTTTTTTTGTTTTGGTTGGTTTTAAGCAATTTAGAGCAAAGTCAAATTACTGACCGTTTTATTTGGTACTTGGGAGAGGTTGCATAGTGCTTTATTCTGACCCTTTATATAACAGTCCTTGTGCTTTGCCCTTTGTGGTGCAAATTGTATTAATACACAGTTGTTCCAGGGTTCGCTGCTGCCCCACAGACTTCCACAGTGGTTGTTTCAGATTTGTTCCCCTCAGAGAACTGTTAACTTGCTCTCTGTCAGTAATTGACATGTGCGTGGCTGTAATAGGGAGCTGCTAAACCTGCTTGTACATCAGCGATACAGAGACAGGATAGGGAAAATATTATCATCAAGTAATCCCCAGTGAAGACCTCTGAAGATGGAGAGAAGTTGCCATCAGGTACTGCATGCAGGTGGTGGGAATATATCCTCTTCTGTATTGCATAATTCAGTGTAAGGTGATCTCTGTCAGTGGGGAAGCCTGATGACAGAACTACATTTTCAGTTGTCCTGAGATTTATCCCCATATTCTGTGTTTGTGTGCTTAGATGGAGTATCTCTGAGCAGCCTGGGTACACACATGCTGAATTATTAAGTCTCAGTGTAGCAAGCCTGAATTGGTAATTTGAGCACATGAACCTCAGAGGCTGCTTTCTACAACAGTTTTTAATTTATAGCAGTATTTAATTACCCACTGCACTTAGTTGCCTTTTGGGTGCAGCCTTGAATAAGGTAACTCAAAAATGATGCAGCTAATACTGAAGATAATTATTACATATTTTTCCTCTAAAATATTAGTGGAGTAGTTAATACATGCTCTGTAAGAGTATTTTTGAAATACTTTGAAAGTATTTAATAAATGTTGAAGCCTTAAGCTTTTCTGTTTTCTCTGTAATGACATGTTGTTAAGTGTCACCCAGAGATTAGGTACTGAAAAGAAAATCAGAGCTACCTTTGGAATTAACATGAGAAGTGGCTTTTAGATATACATAACACATCTAGCAGAAGAGCTGTTTTGGATTTTAGTGTATGGTGTGAGATACTATCACCCACAGTTGCCTGCATTTCTGCTCCCAGCAGTTACTGCTTCTGGAGCAGTCAGCAGGGGAAACAAGCACTCAAGTGTCATCCACCCTCAGCTCATTTAGCTTGCACTGCTGAAAAAGTAGATTTGCACAGTTCTGTCTAGACAGAGTTACACTGCTCAAAGCCTGGGGCACACACTTGCTTGAACACACTTGAACTCTGCTGGCAGGGGCAGCGAGAGAAGGTAAGGTCTTATGCTGCAGGAGCAGTTTGGTTCACTGAACCTGTATCACAGTCTGCAGGTACAGATATTTTGAAACGCAGGAAACAGCTTGGTAGAAGGTTTTACAGCCTTATTATGTTGTCTCTAGATGCTTAATTAAAAAATCTCCAGGTGTTCTCTGTAGTAAACAATGTAGCTGTGAAGCTATTATGGGGTTTTACATGGCATTTTGAGGATGTTTTCAGAAGCTTTTCCATCTATGTGAGAGATTGTTGGCTTTTAAAATATTTTTCAAGTTGTCGTTTGGCTTTGAAAATGCACAGTTACTTGCATCTGAAAGTCACTTGGAGTCCAGTTTTTGGCAGCTATGATGCGCATGTGTTAGAATTAAATTCAGTAAAAAATATTCCCAGACTTAGGGTTTCTTGAAGTAGTTATGAAACTGAAATAGTCCCTAGGCTCACACTATTTTAAGAGGGGACACTAGTCCTGTCCTCAGAGCTGTGAACAGAGATCACCTGGGTAAGACCTGAATACTGTCTTTTAAAGGAAAAATGACTGCTTAGGAAAAAGACTGCGTGGTAAGTGTCTTGCTCAGACAGACTGTGTTTAGTGTGTCTTAGACAAAAGGCCTCAGTCCACCCAGTTTGGTGTGCACGTGCATAATGGAAGTGCAGGTTCTGAATACTAGAGGTAAAACCGAGCAGTTTTGCTGCATTTGGGAGAGAAGGAGACCGGCTGGGAAGCAACAGCTTGTCCTGTTGAGGGCTCATCAGTGTTCTCTCTCCTTTTCAGGCTTTACATCTCAAAGGTGTTTCCTACTGTCACATTTGAATTTCTGTGTTAGATGGGTCTTTATTTGGGAAGACCTCTGAATACTTTTCCTTCATTTAGGATGACTGTATAGGAATTATTTTTCCATTTCACTTTCCTTGTGGGGCTTGGCTGCAGCTTTTTTTTCACATTGTCAGTATTCTTTGGGGGAAAATACCATCTTTTACGTGTTGACTTTCAGCATAGGATCTAGGAACAAAAACCAAACATGCATCATGTCAATTTCTGTAAATTTTTAACAGCACAATGTCTCCATGCCTGGTGGAAAATTCTCAATTTACACAGCTCAGCTGAACACATTGCACCCATATACCAAATACCAGTTCAGAGTGCGCTGCTCAGCTGCTGATCATTTCTGGAGGTGGAGTGACTGGAGCAGGATAGAGGAACACACAACATTAGAAGCCCGTAAGTTTGTTTAATCTTTGATGATAAAATACTGAACTTTTGAAGACATATATTTTAAAATTAGCCAGCTAAAGACTTAACTTTTTATTGGATGGTAAATTGTCTTCTCTGTAACTCGGAAAAAAACAGCCTTTTTAATTTTTTATTTATTTTTTTTTTATTTAATTTCCTAGCTCCTGCAAGAGGACCAGATATCTGGAGAGAGAGAAGTCCTTCTGGAAAAACTCTAAAAATCTTCTGGAAGGTATATAGAACAGTTAAAGTTTCAAATTATTATTTAATGTAGCTCTAAGAAAAATTATTTCCATACACATCTATAAATGAGTGAAGTTTATAGTCAATAAATGAGACTGCTTTTCTTAACTTTTTTAGAACCATCCATTGAGAAAAATAGTTTTGTCCATATGAGAATATTGTTGAAGTTCTAAAATCTAAACATTGCATTGAGAAGCATTTCACATGAATAATTAAATTTTTAATACATCCCAGATAAAAATTAAAGACTTATGAACTTGTGTGTTAACTCTCAAAGTCACACCTGTGTAACTCTCTTTTCTGCCTTGTAGTCCTATTCAGTAATCCAACTAGATCATGGTATTAAATTAATATTATCCTGTGTCTTCTTCTTTGATATTAATGTGCTCTTCATTGCTTCATAGCCTTTATCTCTTTCTGAAGCCAATGGAAAAATAGTGTCTCATGAAGTATCCTGCTACCTGCTAGAGACACTACTGGACTATAAGGAAGTCACCGAACCCTCAAACAGTACTGAGATAAAACTTGGAAAAAATGACTGTATAATTAGTGTTGTAGCGAAAAACCACGCAGGCTTGTCTCCTCCTTCGAAGATAACAAGCGTGGAACTTCCGAGTGGTGAGTGCTCCCAGCAGAGAACTAAACACCTTCAAAGTTTGGGGAATGTCTGGGCGAGTTTGTTTATTGAAAAATAAGATAGATAAATGCTTTGGTTTGTGTTTGGTTTCTGGTTCATTTCCCCACCCAAATCTGCTGGGCAGGAAAACAAAAAAAAATTGCTGCCTTACTTTTAGGGTAGTGTTTCACTGGTTGATTGTGCTCTCTGCCTAAAAGGAGGGTGATAGTTATCAGTCTCTGAAGCTACTTGCATTTTTCTGGAAACCTCCCAGGAACAACAAGGGTGAGGCTTCAACGCATTACTGTTGATCTCTGGTTTGTAGGGAGCTCAGTTTATTTCTCTGTGTTCTTGTTGAGATGTTGAAAAGTGCTACATGCTAAAGAGAATCAGAATAAAGTTTTGGGGGTGTTGTGTGGCTTTTTAATGGGAGAATTGTCAGTTCAATGCCTGTGAGCTCTGCAGGAGAATATTAATTAGTCTGGTTGATAGCATTGGCATCCTTGTGCTAGAAGCTGGCGTTTGAAAAGGAGGTAGGACATTAGCTTCCTGATTAAAGTACTGCCACTCTCGCTGCAGGCTTTTGTAAAGGGAAATAGCTGAGCCAGATAATGTTTTTCTGTTCCTAACACTGATCTTGGGGAAAAGATAATATTGCATGTGTCTACTGAGAGCCCATGCTTCACTGCACACCAGGAAGAGTGTAATCTTAAAAAACCCAAACCTTTAGCTCCAGATCTGGCTGATGCACTGCAGGGAGGGCAGATTTACACAGTGCGTCCTCTCTCTACTTGTTTGCCATGAGCATGTATGGTGCTGCTTCTGCTTCCCCACCCAGAGAACAAGTATCACCGTTGCCCATCTTGCAACTCAGGTTCTGATAAGACAGGACTGTCTTTCATAGGAAGAAATGTGCTTTGCCTGAGATTCACAGTGAGTGAAAAACCGAGTTTGTTTCTATGCGAAGGAAAACCACTGGTCTTAATGTTACTTGTGCTTCTCCAAAACACAATACCTAAAATTTTTTTCTTAGTTTGCTCCTTAGAGGGAGCAGTGAAAGAGCAGAAAGGGAGTTGTAGAGGTCTCTGTTAACGTGTTTGTGGTGTAGGACAGCTGATGGCAGCTGGAGCTTTGCATTCATTTATAGCTTTCTCTTGGATGTCTGAGGTTCCGTTTGGTGTTACCCAGCTTGTACTCATTGAAAATTTGCTCCCAAGTTGGTATAGGAATTATCTTGAGTCACTGGCTAGAGTCATGAAAGGTGACTCATTCACTGAACTGGATGACATTTCTGCCCAAACATCTTTTCTGTCTGTTTCCTGTGTACAGTCTGTAAGTGCTTTTAATGTCCGTAAGAGAGCAGTGGCTCTGAAGCTTGAGATCTGCTGAGGTTTTGTGAAAACTGAAAACACAAAGGGTACTCTGCCTTAATTAATTAGTCTCTGTCTCTGAATATACTTGGGGCATATAATCTGTCTGTTACAGGCTTCCCCCTCACAGGCATGCTGTAGCACTAGTAGTTATTTCGACTGTATTGCAGCTATAAATACACCAAAATGAGCAGTACTGCCCCAGGTAAATTTCTAGTCATCTGGCTCAGGAAGTAAAAAAGATTGTAGTGTATTTAAGCATTTTTTTAGAGAGTATGTAGGAAATTAAAGCAGTCTCATAAGAAATATACTCTTTTCAAGCATCACAGAAGTGCAGTTTCACTGGATGCACACTAGTTTCTAGGGAAAATTATTGAAAGACTTCTGGATTTGGCTTGCTTTCTTTAATTATGTGTCCTTGCCATGATCAAGCTAGAAAACAATTGTACACTTAGCTGTATGTAAAGATTATTTAGAAGCAGACAGTCCTTTGACATTCACAGCATGTCTGTAAGAGTAACGTTTTCACAGTACTGGTTCTTAAAAACAGCCCTTGCCCTTCAGCCTTCCATAGTTTATGGCTTTAATAACATGAAATAATAGACTCAGTAGGGAACATAAATGAGAACACTGAAAAAGGAAAAACGGAAACCCTAAGACTGTTGTTGCAGATCTGTCGTGGGGTCACAGTTGTTGTGGTGGCCTTTGGAAATCATCCCTTAACTCAGTGGGGTCCTGTCTGATGGAGAGCCACGGAGGGAGGCTGCAGGAATCAGAGGTCATTCCCTGATCTGATCACTTTAAGGGCAGCTAAACCTTACATAATCAGAAACAAGAAGAGACTAAAGGCAAAGCTGGGTTTGGGGTTTTTATTGTTTGGTTGGTTGGTTTGGGGTTTTTTTTGTGTGTGTGTGTTTTTTTGTTTGTTTTTTTGGGGGGGTTATTTTGGTTTGTTTGTTTGTTTTGGAGGGGTGGGTTTTTTTCTAGTTTACCCTTTTGCTGTTAATTCACAGTTAAAAACAGCTGTCTGTGGTCAGACAAGTGACTACCAGGCACTTTGAAAGAAATACAAAGCAAACTGATGAAATGACAGCAGGAATTTGTTGCTGGATGCTCCTGCTAAATTGGTGTCAAATCAGATTTAAACCTAACATCTGCTGTAATTCCTTACCTTGAAAAAATGCTTTTTAAGCCAGTCCTGAGCTGTAGCACTTCTTGTCATCACACTTAATGAGTGATTTGCTGCAGGCTACGACTGATTTCCAGCACTTCAGAAAGCATAGCTGAGTGCACCGCTACGAGTTTCACAGTACCAGGAGTGCACCTCGTTCTTAGAAATGACTGCAATTTATAAAACCTTTGTGCCATGGCTGGAAGGCTTTCTTCTAACTTGGACCACATGTAAGTGTCTTCTCTCTGATGGATTATTGTGTCCTCTTTGTTGTAGGCAATGTCAAAACAGATCGAGCAGTGGCAGTGGGGAATGGAATTTACATTTCTTGGAATTCTTACCCCAACATGACCTGTGGCTACATAGTAAAATGGTGTCATTCATCTGAGTCTGAACCCTGTAGTGTAGACTGGCAGAAATTTCCTTCAAATACAACGGATGCAGTGATAAAGTCTGGTAAGTCAGAAATAATTTTTTGTGGGGTTTTGTGATTGAGAGCTTGAGCAGCAATGAAAGGAGAGGAGCACCAGTGCTCTAGGTTGAAGATGGTTGCATTGCTGTGTGCTAGTGCATATAAATGAAGCCCTCTTTGGTACTGTATTTATTTGAATTTCTTACACAGCCTTGCCAAATCCAAATATGAGTCTTGAGTTAATTGTTATCATCCTATATTTATTAACTGTTTTGAAATTAACTCTTCTAGGTACAGCCAACAACTTCCCAA
Source organism: Chloroceryle amazona (assembly GCA_027560015.1). Lineage (NCBI taxonomy): Eukaryota > Metazoa > Chordata > Aves > Coraciiformes > Cerylidae > Chloroceryle > Chloroceryle amazona. The sequence goes on from JANHFX010007400.1 coordinate 39,751, forward strand.
CTCAGCCTAGTGCATAACTGTTAATCTAGTGTTTGGGGTTTTATTTGGATTCTAAACATAAACAGCACTGCTCGGGATGGAGGAAGACTAATCCGTTGTTTTTACATAAGGCAGATTTTTTTTAGTGTGACCTCCATGTGTTGGCTTGCTGTCAGCAATTGAAATTTCCTGGAACAGGGCACATTCCAGGTCTCTGGCTGCTGGTGGGCAGATCAGGGAAATGAAACTCAGCTGTGGAGGGACTAGTAGGAGCAGAGAGGAAAGAGAGGACCCAGGAAAGATTTGGGATTTTTCTCTGTTCTCTAAAAGGGTACATATCTGCTTTTTAAGAAGAGCTTAGCATATAAAGTCTCTATTATAGAAAGTAATTTGGAGCTGTGTACATAGGAAAGTTGGAGGGGAGTGGGTCCTGGGAGGAGGGGCAATGTGTTTTCCCACCTGTAATTACAACTCTGTGTCCATGTTGTGTTCGTTTATGCTGGCTAGAGCTTGCTTTTTCTAAGCATACAATACTATGTCTGTTTAATGATGCACTGCTCTAGACCTGAGCTCTTCCCTGGGATGCTTCTTGAAGCACGTTGTGGGAGTTTCCAGGATAATAGGGCTGGGATCAAGCTCATAAATCCACCTCTGTGCTTAGTCCTTCCAGGAGAATCTCTCAGGCTGGACTGGAACTCTTGCAAAACCCACTTGACTTCTGTAGAGTTTCACAGTGGCATCTTGTTTAGAAAATGTCATGCAGGTTGTGTACACCCCCGACATAAGAAAATCCCAGGAAGTGATAAATTATTTACAGGTTTTATCATCCAACACCTATGCCTCCACCAAGACATGTGAAGTGGAAATTTGATGACTGGCTGTGTATTGTAGAGTCATTTCAGACCTGGACTGCATTGCTAAAGTGCTTCATTACCACTTTTGAGAGTTCTCTGAATTTCTGTTGTACTGTTGCAGTAATAAGCCTGGATATTTCAAAATACATTCGTATTTCTGAGGAGGAGGAGGCAGGGGTTACATGGCTACCGTGGGAGGAAAGGAAGGGGATTGTTTCTGGTAACTTCAGTTTGTGTTTCCTCATGGAAAGAGCAATTTATGCAATTTGAGTAGCTTGTTTTGAATCCTATTTTTTTAGAAGCAAAATTTCTCCAGGAGCAAGATTTGCTTTTTGCTTACTGCTTCTAAACTGCCTCTGATGGCAAAGCTTTTATAGGAATTACAAGTACAAATAGTATTTATATCTAACACTGTGGCCTAAGACTTTGTAATTTTTTAATACATATTTATATAAATCTGCATCACATGAAAGCTAAAAGCACCACTCTTCATAAGTGAAATATTCTTACAGTGATTTTTCTCTTGCAGCTCTGTTTAGGCCTGGCGTGAGATACAGCTTTTCACTATATGGCTGCAAATCCAGTGGATATCAGTTATTGAAAAACATAACTGGTTATATGAAAGAGCTGCGTAAGTGCACTTTACTGTTCAGGATCTTTCCAAAGTGAATTTAGATTGTGTGTCTTTTTAGCTCAGTTTTAGCTGGGTTTTAGTGCTGGCAGAAGATACAGACTAGGATGCCCATACAGTAGTACTGACTTCTGCTTGTTCCTTGTATATAATTGTAAGACATTTATAGAGGCACTTCCAGTTACTAGCATGCAGTAACCCAGTGATCTGCAGCTTCTCTGGTAACACAGGGTGTCACAAAGCTTTTTCTGAAGATAGTGGTCTTCAGAATTGAAGTCACAGGCATAATTTGAACCACGGGGATGGGGTCACTTCTGCAGGAGAGGAGGCAACTTTTTTTGATTTGTCAAGTCAAAGTATATGTCTGAGCACATTTGGTACAGCTCAGCAAATATGAAAAATGTCCACAACATTTCTGTTTAAAAGCTTCTTAGACCAGAAATAGATCCTAGAGGACAAGCCACTTTGGGAATTTCACTAGTATTGCTTCCCATTACAAACACTATCTGGGTAACTGTGGTTTGATCCAGGATGGAGCTTTGCTTGCCTGGAGATGCCTCAGTGTCTGAATGCTTTCTTTTCCTAGGTATCTGAACATAGCTTTACCCTCTAACATCACAACTGTACTGTATTGTAACTACAGCACTCATTTCACTTTGAAGTTTAATGTGTTTTCTGCTGAAATAGTTTGCTTGGAAAACTGATCTGCTAACATAATCTGAGTTCTTGGAAATGCGGTTCATTTTATTGCTAAGGCTGAAGTTGAGGTTAAGGAAATTTTACCAGAAACTCAACTTTCATCCATTTATATGTAAAAAACCTGAACATATTCCTGGAAGGTTTTTACATAGGTTTTCTGAACAGATTGGAAGCTTTCAAGGTAAAGGGATTAAGACTTTGGAGGGACTAAAAATACACCAAACACATGGAAAAAAACTTACTAGGAAGTCAGAAATGTACTTTCTTTGCACAAGAGCATAGATTCATTCAGAAATATCATACTTGCCTTTGGACAGATAACCATCAAGACAAAAACGGATGTCCTTAGACATGAGTTCAGCACTGGCAATGCAAATAGTAGACTAAGTTCTGATGCCCATTACCTTACACAATAGCTGCTGTAACACTTTCAGTAGGGTACAGGTATTAGAATAAGGACTAGCCATGCCTGCTAAGAGTAGTTCTTTTAATCTGAGATATATTTCCATGATAGAAATGCAAATTTTGTTTAATTTGAAGACAAGCTATGAAGTCACAGAGTTAAAAGGCTTTAAAAGCCAAATATTTTGTATGCTCTGTTCATGCAATCTTTTGGGGTTTGTTGCTGAAATAAAGGTATTTACATGTATGGGTCTGTAAGAATGCTGCCCAAGGAGAGATTTTTCTTTCAGCTTCTGTTAATAGATAGTACAGCAGTAACTAATAACAATGAGACCAACATATTTATATTTTTGTAGTATCACCTGCCTAAGTCTTTTCACATGTTCTTGACAGTAAGAGAAAAGTATTGAAGAAGACATTGAAATTTGAAATAAATAAACATTGAGCTAAAACTGATTAATTGAACTAAAACTGATGAAACACATAGATTCAGCATTTAATGATAAGGTGATTTTTTACAAGCTCTTTCCTTTGTAATTCTCCCTACAGCTCCAAAGCGTGCACCAAATTTTACTGTAGAAGAAACTTCTTCAGATTCTATATTGGTAAAATGGGAAGACATTCCTATTGAAGATTGTCAGGGGTTCTTAGAGGGATATCGTCTTTCCTTTGCAAAAGGTGAAAAAGATGCTTTAAAGCCCAGACTTTCAGAATCAGGTAAATGAAATCTATAGATTGCAACTTACTTGCTCAAAGATTTTTGTGTTGTTGTTTGTTTTTTTATATAATTTAATTGGACTTTAAAAAAGTTGCTTTTATCATAATTCAGTTGTTTTACTCACTAACATAATTGGCCCCTGATGTGTGACAAAGACATTTGAAATAATCAGCTTCTTGTTTGGTTAGCACAGATTGTGGCTTTTTTAATAGAAAGCAGAAGTCAGAGAAAACCCTGTGTCACTTAGGGCCATAAAGCTGTGCAGTGACTTAAGTGGCAGTGTGACACTGCCCCATGTACAGATACCCTGGGTAGATGAGACATGGGAGAGGTTACCTTGCTGTGTTTAATTGGGTATATTCTTCCACTACCTGTCTTGTAAGGATGGCAGTGATAGGATTCTGTATTTCAGTTATCCTTTACACAGACTGTTCTTCAGTTTTCGTATGCTGACATGAAGAACATCTTGTTAAGGCTAAGAATGTCCTTGTGAATCTTTTCCCATAAAGTTACACTTTTCTCACTGCTTCCACACAGGGAATCCAGAACTTAAAGTTAAAAATATCACTGACTTAACAAAGAAGTCTTTGAAAATACTTGATCTTCAAGGCAAAACAAGTTATCAGCTGGACCTACAAGCCTACACTGCTGGTGGGTTGAGCCCTCCAAACAGCCTCTATGTGGTGACAAAGGAGGACTGTAAGTTGAATATCCCTGTTCTTTAACAGTCTTTGGCACAGGGACTGTACAATATATATAATGTATGTAAAGCTTATTTTGTTGTTTGGTTTTTTTTTTGTTTAGTTGGGGGGGGTTGTTTGTTTTGTTTATGTTATTTGTTTGGTTTGGTTTGTGGATTTGTTTTGTTGGTGGTTTATTTGTGGTTTTTTTGTTGTTTTTGTTTGTTTGTTTGTTTGGGTTTTTTGTTTGTTTGTTTGGTTTTGTTTCTTTTTGTTTTTCTGGTTCCCTTAGGTAGTGTGAACCTACAGTCTTATTTATAATTTATTCATTTAGCTATTTTTAAATACAAAAATTGGTACAGTTCAGTGTAAGGAAAAAATCCTTTCCTTTTACAGCTACATTGTAGTTCATGGTAATATATGCAAGAAAAATAACTTCTAAACTACTACTAAATATGGTGGTGTCTGAACTTGGTCTTCTCCAGCAGTTAATTGTTTTTGTCAGGTTTCCCATGATGAATATCTAATACATGATGAGAAGAAAGATGTCATGGAAATATATATCAGTTTCAGAGTTATAAAAAGACGTCTTTCTGCTTTGAATTCAGTTTTATCGATCCCTTGACAGAATCAAGCACAGAAAGACAGAAAAAAAAGAGATTGACTTTGGGTAATGAAAAAAAAAACCAAACACAACAAAGTATTTCATATGAAAGACTAAACTCTTGGATGCAACTTAAAATACATGAAAAATCAATCTTGAGACAATTAACATCAATGGAGGAAGGCAGTGGGAATGCACTGATACTAAACCCTGGGGACTAGAGCACTGTAAACCATATAGAAGGCAGTGCAGTTTGTGCAGTAGGTTGTCAGCCTATACCAATACCCGAAGACATTACCAGAAGTTTTGACCAGCTCAAGTAACCTGATAGTGAAATTCCAGTGCTTACTGAGAACAGGATTACAATGGCAATCAGTCTTGCATTGCACATGAAGCCTTTTGCAATTAAACAATCAGAAGTATCTGCTGGTTCTTGTAGTTATCACTGAATCATCTCTGTTTATGGGTGGACTTTTGCCCTTCCAGTAAAGGAGAAGTGTATGCTATAATTCACTGTTCACAGACAACTGTTAGATGAGTTTAATGAAGTGGTCTTTAATCTGTGGGAATGTTAGAAAAGGCATAAAAATTGCTGGTAACTTTGGATATTTACTGTCTTCTCATTTTTGTCCCCCAGCTGTAGGATTAATCATTGCAATTCTCATCCCTGTGGCAGTGGTTGTCCTGCTTGGAGTGGTGGCCAGCATCTTCTGCTACCGAAAGAGGGAATGGTAAATGCCTGCATTCAGTCTAATCTTTTTCTGGGTATGCTGTTTATAAATAATTCCCAAATAGAAAGTAGCTGGTGAGGTGCTAGAACTTGTGGGCTATCCTTAAGTACTCAGGTTGACATCCCAACTTCAGCTTTTTGTAAACATGACATAGCAAGTTCCCCAGTTTAAAACAAAAACAAAACAAACCCAACAAACAAACAAAAAAACCCACAACGATAATAAAGTGTGCTGTTTTTTCCATTGAGTACTCAGTAATAAGTATAACGCACTAAATCTTTGTGCCAGGTTTCTTCAGTATTCTGAATTTAAGGGATGTGTCCCTACTCCTTAGGCATACTCACAATCTCTTTCAGGGCTTGGCAATTTTTAAAAGTTTGTTTTTGCCTCTTTAAAGGATTAAAGAAACTTTTTACCCAGAGATCCCGAATCCTGAGAACAGTAAGGCACTGCAGTTCCAGAAGACTATCTGTGAGGTAACCTTCATTTTAAATCTAGCGTTTTAAACTTCTGAAATGTACTGTGAGTAAAGAATTCTTTTGCAAGCTTTGACTCTTCTGCTCCAATTCTAGAAAAAAATCTGGTGAGGGGAACAGGATAAGTTACTGAATAATTTTTGTCAGATTGATATCTAGAGCTTTTTTGTTAATATAATTACTCGCAATGTTTCAACTGGGAAGGGACTGCTGCATTTCTCTCCTCCCACAGTAGTGAGAAGTACTGGTATGTGATAATGATGTGGGAGTAACATACCCATCTTTGTCATAATGTTAGGAGAATTAGAAAGTATGGGAAAGTGTACATGCCATATCCTCAACCTTCTGGTAGACTTAGTATCTGGCACTGGGTGTAACATTCAAACAACCTCCCTGAGTGGGTTATACAAAGCTGACATTTGGGGAAAGAGTTCTCAAACACTTACTGTAAGACCCTGGGTCTCTTAAAATTGGCTAATATACTTTTAATGTGATGAGACAGAAAATGAGAATGAGAGTACTTTTTTTTTATATTGCACTAATGGCAGTGGGATGAGTGCAAGCCACAAGCCAGCATAGTTTGGGAAAGTTGCTTCTTTCAGGATTTCCAGGTCTTTTGGCTTAGTCTGTCCCCTTCTCCTTCTTCTTGCTTCAGGGGAATAAAACACTTAAAACACTGGAAATGAACCCATGCACCCCCAATAGTGTTGAAGTGGTGGAAACACAGTCTGCAGCTCTGAAGGTTGAAGACACAGAGATGATGTCCGCAGCAGCAGACACCACTGTGCCTGAAGATGGCTCTGACTCAGAAACAGAGAACCACATAGTTGTGTCCTACTGCCCCCCTATCATTGAAGAGGAGATCTCAAATCCCTCTACAGATGAACCTGTGGGGTCATCTCAAGTGGTTTACATTGACATCCAGTCTATGTATCAACCTCAGATTAAACCAGACAAGGAGCCAGAAATAGACCTAGTGACTACAGCAGGCTATAAGCCACAAATGCAGCTGCCTATCAGTGCTCTGAAAATAGAGAATTGCTCACTTGCAGAGGAAGAATTGGATAAAACTGCAGGTTACAGACCTCAAGCAAACACAAATGCCTGGAACATGAACACTCCAGACTCTCCTGGATCAGTTGAAAGTAACAATGAAAATGCATCTTTTGGGAGCCCATGCTCCATTAATTCCCGACAGTTTCTGCTTCCCCCAAAAGATGATGAAGACTCTCCTAAACCCAGTAACATAGGGTGGTCCTTTACACACTTTTTTCAGAACAAAGCAAATGATTAACAGTCAGTCCTTGTTGCACCTGAACCTGCCTTCTAAATAAGCTCTTATTCTTGATATTGTAAAGAAAGGAAAAAGAAAAGTGCAAAATGCATGAATTATTCTTGGAGACAGTCAGCAGAGGTTCCAGTGAGATGGAACCATGTTTAAGTTAGCAAAAATGTTAATGTTCCATTTTAATAGAGGCCAAGAGGCCAAAGTTATAGCAATGTAATTATTACTCTAGTAAGATATATTGGATATAAGGAGTATTGACTTTAGACCTCCTGATAATCATAGTCAAAGAACTCTGTCTACCTTCACATAGTGCTCCAAGATTAATATGGTCTCAAGCAACTTATAAGTTGGAAAGATTGCTTTGCTTTATTGTAGATGTTCTCAACTGTGCATACTCAGATGATGCAGCACTAACAGGTTTCCCTACTGGAGGTTTCATTTGTCATAGACCTTCACCTAACAGATGGAAACAGTGTGGTTGGAAACTGTTGAGATCTTTCACCTAGTTATAAACTAAAAACAAATGGAAGTGCTTGTTTTTTTTTTTATGCTCCCATATGGAAGGGCATTGTCACTGTTTAATACTTTTGAAGCAATGGCCTTTCAAATCTATTGCTTTTTAACTAGACACTAGTTTCTGTACCTACTGTACAATGTTTATTCAGTGGTTGACTCAGGGGTACAAACATGGGGAAAAAAGTGTAACACTGATTTAAACCTCAACAAGAACTGCGTAAAGTTTAAAACTTTTTTTTTTTTAAAAAAAAAACAACAAACATTTAGAATGCTCTATTAATCTTTCCTAATGTATTGCACTAGTGCATTTTGTATTTCATAGCTTCAGCTTCAGATCTTCTGCTTCAAAGTGGTACAGTACTCAATTCACCCCCAGTGTTCAGCAGCCTTTGCACTATACAGTAATGTAAACCATGGGGATATCTCTGTCTACTAACATTAGCCGTCCAAGCAGTTTGGCATGCAAAATTAGAGGTCGTATTACTAACACCTTAAGAACAAATTGCTCTTTGGATAGTCTTTATTGTATTAACTTTTCCACTTGCTGCCTGGCTGTTCTTCGCTATCTACTCAACAGGATCTTCTCTACAAATCCTACCTGGGAGTACAAGGTGGGATTTCTTTAGTGGCAGGAAAAAAACCAAGGAGGTTTTAGTGCTGCTAATTCTACCTCTCCTTTGCCAGACATGTGATGCAAAGAAAGCTTAAATGATGTACATTTATGTGCTTAAACGAGCATTCAAAACAGTCGTCTTTGAAAATGCTTGTCTTCATACATGCATCTCTAGGCAGCTGTAATTGTCACACATGAATTTCGCTAGCTTACAGGAGAAAGTACTTTCTAACTTATTGGTTCCTTATTGTAAAATACCATAGTGAGAGGTCAAATGTTAAAGAGCTTCATCAAAAATAGATACCCATAAAGTCCTATCTATCCAAATCTTTTTTTTCAGATTTCAATTCCCTTAGCTCCTTTGTGGTTTTTTGAAGGAAAAAGATGGGGGATGGGTTTTCTAAACATGATTCAAAAACTGATAAGGAGGCTGAACTGGATAAGCTGATAGTTGTAACGGTGTGAAAGCAGCCCTGGAGGATGTCTGACTTGGTTGACATTGGTCTCCAAATCATGTGATCTGGCCATCAACTAAGCACTAGGTTAAACTTGATCACAGCAACAGATGCAGTTTCAGATGTTACGTCTCTGCCATCTCCACAGAATGAAAATACAGAGGGATTTCAAAACTGACAAAAAGGCAAAACACTAAATCTCACCCCAATCATCATCATCAACAACTGCCACTGTGTACCTCCTGGAAGAGTGAATTGTGATGACAGTAAAAATACATCTGCAGACGTGACAGAGTGAGAGGTGTGTCTGAAAGAACGAAGTGCAGTTAAGGTTCTGCTTCTGAGATTGAATATTGGTATTAGCATAGCTGCGAGTGAAAAGACAGACAGGTACTGCAGAAAGATTGTGTCCATCTGTCACAAGATATCACTGAAAGAGAAAGTTTTATGCCTAATCTATTTCTGCATATTATTCAGAACACTAAACTAATATATAGAAGGAAGCAGTTCTGCCCTTTGTTCTTGAAAGCTGGAAGTGGCTAAATACTAACAGTAACAACCCTTTCTCACACTATCTCTTTTAGAGCAGATTTCACTAGTGCAGATTTGGCTTAATGTTTTTATCTCCCAGTATGAATTTTAGATTGTGCTGCCATATGCTTTTAAATGAAAGCAGAAGATGTCACAGACAGTGTATGGTTAGCAGTTTGGGGTTTTTTTATGAAGCAGTTTCTCAGGGCAGAGAAGCAATCAGTATTGTATGATGATAAAAACAAAGAAAACCCTCTGTAGCAGAACAGCTGATCATGAACAATAAGTGTGCTTTCATATGGCTGTGTATTGCAAGAAACAAACCAAACTGAAATTTGTGAGTGATAGTAATTTTTAATTTGTCAGACTGTAAGCTCAAGCAACTACAGAGAACACACAGAGCTCCCAGTGAGCAGCGCTCTTTGCAGTGCTTCCATGGTGAATCACTTAAACACAAGTATCACACACTCAGGTTTTCCTTTATGCTGCTCTTCCTATTTGGTAAAGACAACATAATTTTAAATTGCTTTATTTCTTAGTGATTAGGTAGGGGTAAGATCCACAAATACAGGGTCTGCCTCAATACATTATTATCAAATCACTCTCATCTAATTATCCACTACCTTTTTTCTTTTTTTTTTAAGCTTTCAGTATATATTTTATTTGACTGTTATTCTGACTTCCAGGATGTCGGATCGACGTGTCCTATTAATAGCAATGGCCTACCATACACATCATCTTTTATTGACAGCAGAAGAGTGGGGTGAATGGGAAGAGATACAGGCTTGTGAAACATATGGAGCATCATTTACTGTTGCTCAGTGGTTATGAACTAGTAAGCTGTTTTCATTCCAGCACTTGAAAGCTCAGTTGTTTCACCTCTGTGGTTTCTTTTGAGCCTATTCAGTGCTGCCAGTGAGGACTTTTTTCAAATGCCTATCTTAAAACTTCAGCAGCAATTCCTGATACCAGAATGGGTAGTGAGAGATTGATTGCTAATTTAGTGATCACGTGAAGACGCCCCTGGATGCATGGAGCAGTGAGAATGTGTGATAAGGACTGTCAGGAAATAGACTTGCTTTCTGAGTGCAGGTGCTATATTAAACCAGAGAAGTGTCTTTAGGAATGTCTTAATACAAAATTAATTTTCAAAGTATGGTGCAGCTTATCCTCTAAATGCATTAATAACAACTGTCAGACTGAAACTTTAGGCTTCAGAGGGCATCAGACTCCTTGTCTTAGTGCATTTGGGCTTCCTGGTGAGCCTCTTCAGTCAAATTGTTTCTGAAAAATGTCTTAAAACTTAAAGTACTGCATTTTCTAGCCATCATTTACTGAAAGATCTTAGTCCTTTATTGAACATCTATTTTGTTTTAATTCTCTTAGCTTTTTTTTTATTATTATTATTCCTAGAAAACTAGAAAGCTTAGCTTTTTTTAAAAAAAAAGGCAAAACAAACAATAAAAAACACAGCTTCTAGAAGGGATATGACCAGAAGTGATTGTATCCAAAACACTTACTCCTAATTCAGTGCTTCAGTCCTCTGGTTGGATCAGTGTTCAGAGATTTAGTGTGTTAATGCCAAGCAATTTCTTCTTGAAGCAAATTGTCGGTGCTGCTGCTTTTTGTTTTTGAGCCATGCCTGTCACATGTGACTATTTGGGGTTTAACATGGATTTTTTTACTGTTCACTTTATGTGTGGAGTATCAGTAATGTCTCATGTAATATCATGCACTCTCCTGTTTGACACATTCAATATTTTTTTGTTCTGATGTGGGGGTGATCTGGGATATTGGTTTTGTGTATTAAATTTGGGGCTGGTAGATCTGCCTGTGATATACCTCACAGAAGTATATATCAACAGAATAGTAAGCTAATATTACAGGCAGGCAGACAGTTACCTCCTCTGCTATGCTGCAGCTCCATAGGCATACTTAGGATCCAATGACTGACGTTTGCTGTGTTAGTTATCTTTATTATGTGTAGTTGCTATTTTCATGGGTAAACCATTTCTAAAGGGAAACAGTAGCTGGGTCCTCTGTCATGGGACAATTGGCAAATGTGCTGTGTTTCTTTGTCTTTGGTTTATGTGGGGGACCAGAGCTTTTCTCTCTTGGGAACACAGCAGCAGCAAGCTCTGCTTGATTTTTAGGCTGCACTGAAGAGGTGCAATCAAGCTGCCTTTTTTTTGTGTGTGTTATTTTTTTTATTTTCCTTTTTTTTTCTTTTTTTCCGTGGTTTTTTTTGGTTTTGGAGTTGTTTGGGTTTTTTTTTAGGGGGTGTCCTTTTTTTATTTTTTTCCC
>JANHFX010007402.1:4924-18530 GCA_027560015.1 Chloroceryle amazona
TCTGGCTCTGACAGCTCCTGACAGGAGGCTGGAGCCAGGGGGGTCGGGCTCTGCTCCCAGGGGACAAGGGACAGCACCAGAGGAACCGGCCTCCAGCTGCCCCAGGGGAGGTTTAGGTTGGAGCTGAGGATCCTGCCCTTAGAGTGGCAGGAAGATGGCCTTTCAGCAAAGATACGCAGAGCTCTGAGTCACATACACGGGTGCACGTCTGCCAGAAAGAGATAACAAAGATAATCCCCAAGCAGAGGGCACCTCAGCAAACCATGTCAGCTTTAACAGCGCTCTTCTCGACCGGCTCTATCGACCCCGCTGCGAGATGGAGAGCGGCTGGATAGCAAAGGGTGTAAATTAAGCGTCCAAAACAACCATGTGATTTTTTTTTTCTGAGCATAGCTGCAACTTTAGTAAAAGTTTGTTCCTATAGTAACTGCTGGAGGGATTACATAAGGCATCAGAAACGCTCCAAACTGGTGTGCCAGCCTCTCCAGCAAATGCCTCTGCGCTTGAAAGGTAATTCATCTTTGAAAATGCAAGTAGGTTATCAAAACCAGCTAGAGAATCAGGAATAGCTCTGGTGTCTCCTGCAGGTTGATCCAGAATAGTGATCACTTTGTGTCCTGGGAAATCTGGGACAAAGTTTGAGCTTTTAAGAGAAACTGTCTTGGATTAAAGCTTCCCCTGACCGTGAAGCTGGATTTACCTGTGCTACCATCAGACCTTCGGTGCCTTCTTAAACTGCTTACCTCTATTTCTGGCAAAAAATGCCATTCCTTGCTGGCCTTTCCTCATGAATGTCAGGTCGTTCTTGGTAAGTCACAGCTGCCAAATAGCTCATGTCTAGCTCTGGATATTGAAGAGATTCTTGATCAAGCAAAATGTGGCCCAGGAGCTGAAACTCATTCCTCTGTCAGGAGCTATTTTAAGGACTTTGACTTTTCCATATCCCCACAACTCAAATGAGATTGGAGCATAAGGTCTAAATATTTTTAATGTGCAACCAAAAAATTAAAGACATCTCGTAAGGGATTTGATAGAGAAATTCTCAGGTGAATTTTGATGGTGTAAAGTAGGAGTGGTCAGGTGAGCTTCCAGGCTGCTCTGTTTACCTGTGCATTTGGGCACAGGGGTGCTGTTTGGCTACTACTCAAATGCTTTGCATCTCATGGAAATTCAGACCTTCCTGAAACCTGCTGCCTGTACCCAGCAACCCCTGGGACTGACTGGTGTGTGGATTTGCTCAGAACCTACTGAGCACAGGAAATATGGGGCTCACAGAACTGAGGTTTATACCTTGAGGCTGTGCCATCGCTATCGGTGATGTTCACCAGGCTTGGCTTCTTACAGCATCTGCTGGCAATTGTCACTTGCACCATTTATTTACTGAAGTAATAAACATCACTTTCTGAAACAGCAGGAAGAACCCACCCTGCTGTTCACAGCATCCCCTTTAATTTCCTCCACCTTCCTCCGTCTGCGGTTGTATCATCGCAGCGCTGCTTCAGTGAGCACGATGGTAGCAGTGATAAGGTGTGGTGCTGCTGCAAGCTTCCTGCTACTCCAGGTTCCATCACCAGCTGCTCTGAGCTGCCTTTGAGGTCACTGGGCACTCAAATGGTCCCCGTTTCTAGTAAACTGTAGAAGATTCAAAGCCTGTTGCAGAGAGGAGATGCAGCCAATGCCAGTCAACTTGATCTGACTTGACCAGTTGGGTACCTGTAGCAAATGTGATGGTTTGGGCAGAGACTGACTGTACTGGTCGCTGCTAATACAGCCAAGAAGGTTTTTAAGGCAAAGCTCTGGGCTGTTGTTGGAAACAATATTCTAGGTGCCCCTGGCTCTTCCTTTTTTCTGCCTTTAGCAGTTAATGCCTCCAACTACTGCAGCAATTTTTTACCGAGGGGGGAGAAAAACCAAACCCAAGACAAAAAGAAGCTCTGAAAACAGCCCTTTCTTCTTTCAAAGGATGGCATAAAGTTGAATGTTCAACCACTAAGCTACCTGATAGGCATGGATCTGTAGCAAACGCCCTAGCTACAGAGCTGTTTGGCATCAGCATCCCTGTGTCAATGGTTTCCAGGGGCTTCCTGAAAACTACACTAGCCTGTGTTAATAGCTAAACAGCATCATTTGGAGGTTGTGAAGCTGGGCTTAGCTGGGCTTTTTACTCCCTAGCTGAGTTTACCTTGTTTCCCTAAACTAATCCCAACTCTTGACTGTGCACAGATGTCAACAGCAAAGAGCAGAGGAAGTTCTTCTTAAGACAGCTTTTGTCAGAGCTTTTCTATGAGTGGAATGAATTCCAGTAACTCATGAAGCAATCTCTCCGGAATAAGGAAACCACAACTCAAAGGAAGCTCTGGGATCCTCAGCTATTTCCTCATTTGGCTCTGCAAAAAGGAGGGCTTTTCAACTTTGAGAAATTCCCAAGCGCTGGCGAAGGCTCATATGGGAGGGGGTGGATGTCACCTCGCAGGGGTTACCCAGCTCCGAGGAGAGTTTCCCACATCCCTGTCCCTGGGTGTGCGGCACCGTAGCCCAACACACGCCGCGGTGTTGGCCGGGATCAAGGGGCTGGGAGGGCACATCTCCTTTTTACAGCTGGGTTTTTGCTGGAGCCCTGGCAAGCAGGGAGCCTGCGAAGGCAAATCATTGTCTGCACTAAGAATATTTCATCAGGCTTTGAATAGCGAGGCGCTCTCCTTCCTGCTGATGAAAGCATCTATTTTTTTCCTGACCCCCTCCCCATCTCCCCTCTCAAAAGAGCAGTGGCTCTGCAGCCAGCTTCTGTTTTATTTTTAAATGCCTTCTGGAGGGTTATTACTGGAGAAACTTGCATGAATAGCTTGAGCCAAAACCTAAAGCCTGAAGAGAGGGTGAGGAGTGAATCCGCTTGGAATCCCTTGATTAAAAACACTCAAGGATGTGAACTTTCAGCAGGCAACTGAGAGATGATGTGTGCTAGCCAGGCTGTGCTGGGGTTTTAAAGGGAGCCTTGAGCAAGGGCAGATGATTTGGGCAGGCCTTGTAGGCATTAATGATGCTGCCTTAGGTGCTGGCGTGACCAGCTTGGTAGGTGGTGTTTATTTTGACAGGCTGGGATACAAAACAAGCTGTGAAAGGGACTCCTAGAAGCAATGACTGGGCAGCTGAGCTGAGATGTAGCTTTCTAGGCTCAGCTGGGTGGTGGGGCATCCTCGCTTCTGAAGAGACTCGAGTGGTCAGTGCAGCTTTCTGAAATGAAAACCTGACTGAGCAGTAGATGCTCTTTAGCTGTTGGAAGATCCCAAGCTTCTGCCAGGCTAGGAATAAATCCCGAGGTGGTCTGCTCTAACCTTAATACTGTGCCAGAACTGTTGTGCCTGTTCTCATTCTTACTCAAAACTGTAATTTCCTTTAACCTTGTGCTCACCTGCAGCTGCTCCGTGTTGTCCAGGGAGGATTTGTACCCTCAGGAGGTGATGTGCAGGGGGCACGAGATGCTTGATCAGAACAAGCCATGCTCACCTCGGGGTAGAACCAAGTAACTTGCTTACAGTGGCTGTTAAAAATCACCCATAGTACTGAAAGAGAAGCAGCAGCAGCAGGCTTGCGTGTCTGATACTGGTTGTCACTGCAGCAGGCTCCCAGTTTTGCATATGGGAAGGGAGTTTTCATTTCAGCCCGGAGCTCCTGAGCCAGCTGGTGGCTGCGGGGACGCCAGCCCCAAGGGAATGAGTTTTATAACCTTACTGAGAATGTTCATGCGAGGACCAGTTTCTTTCTAGGGGTTTAACAAGCTAAATGTTTCTGTTGGCCTTGTCCTGAAACCACCTGCTTATAAATTTCCTTGATTCACTGAGCCCAGGGGCTGAGGTGCCCCTCGGGTGAGCAGTTAGGGGCTGAGGTGCCCCCCATGCCCTCGGGGGAGCAGTTAAGGGGTGAGGTGCCGCCCCATGCCCTTGGGTGGGCGGTTAGGGGCTGAGGTGCGCCCCCATGCCCTTGGGTGAGCGGTTAGGGGCTGAGGTGCCCCCCCATGCCCTTGGGTGAGCGGTTAAGGGGTGAGGTGCCCCCCATGCCCTTGGGTGAGGGGTTAGGGGGTGAGGTGCCCC
This sequence comes from Chloroceryle amazona, assembly GCA_027560015.1. Lineage (NCBI taxonomy): Eukaryota > Metazoa > Chordata > Aves > Coraciiformes > Cerylidae > Chloroceryle > Chloroceryle amazona. The sequence goes on from JANHFX010007402.1 coordinate 9,013, forward strand.
CCATGCCCTCGGGTAAGGGGTTAGTGCCAAGTGTCAGCACAAAGGCTGCGAGGGCAGATAGAGCTCCACGGCAGCTCCAGCGCTGCTGATAACCACTGTGCTGGGCTCTGATGTGACTCACCAATATAAAACCAACTTTCTCTGACAAAAAAAAATGTTACTCTTCGTTTCTCCTGAAGGTGTTTGCCCCAGTGCTCAGTCACTGTAGCTTCTGTACGGCCTTCAGCTCGCTTTAGCTTTTGGGAAGTGCTGCAAAGTGTGAAGGAAATGGCATCTGCAAATACCACCTGGGGCTTTCTGCGAGGCAGTCACCTTGAAAATGGCATGTGAAACTGGGGAAGTGACTGTGCAAAGGTCTCCCCAGCCAGACCTTTACCGTGCACTCTCTCGTGTGGCTCCCAACGTCAGCTACTTCATCGTGGCCTCAGAAGAGGAACTGGGAGCCTTGACACTCGCAGCGAAACCCATCACCATTGCCCATAAAAAGTGCTTCATACAAAGCAAAATGGTAGGATGTCTTGGCTTAATGGTTGGAGGCATTAGATGCTAGCAAAGCTGAGGGACTCGTAAGATCACGTGCTTGGCCTGGTACCTCTGCGTAGGGCAGCTGACCCAACCTGAGTGGGACACCTGGGCTTTGTCCTTGCTGGTGGCTTGCTTGGGACAGGGTGTCTTGCTTGGGAAACCTTCATTTTCAGGGGAAAAAAAATACCCAAACCAACCTGTAATGTTGCTCAGTGCCCAAGGCACCAGTTTTAATGAGCGTGAGGTTATTTGGAGTTTGAGTCTGCTGGATGAATTTCATTCACATCACAGTGGCCAGGCCACCGTTCTGCTCAGCCCTGATGGTTGAAGCAGCAGCTCCTACCCTCTGTGTTGCACCTTCCTGTCGACCCTTTGCTGCTGTCGAGGTGAGTGGTTACCTGGTCAGCTGATTATCCTGAGGGAGCTGGAGAGAGAGCTCTGGAGAGGTGTAGCCACGTCGGCTTGTTCCTCTGTCAGTGTTGATAGATGCAGGGCTGTGTGCCTCGGCTGAAGAAGTGACTGCTGATGTCCAAAAGCATGGGGTGCCCAGATCTAGGGTTCAAAGCCACGTGCCCTGCAGGTCCCTGGAGTTGGCTGCAGGCTTCAGGCAGCATTTCTGAGAACCACCCAAATATCCTGCTCGTGTGGCTCTGGAGTCACCACTGGGTCAGAGCAGACTGCTGAGCTGCTGGGATCACCATCCTTCTCCTGCCCCCGAACAAAAATGACTCTGTCCTTGAACTTCTGGCATAGCCCCCACTCTGTTGTTCTGAAGCCTTTTTATCGTGCTTGTTGGCAGGACAAGGACACCAAACCCTGCCTGGAAGCATCGGTGAGGAGAACTTGGGTGATTTCACATATTACACAACCAAATGCTGGCTGATAGGAGGAGTGCTGAAAGCCTTAAGCATTAATTAAAAAAAATGAAATAACTGGCATAATGAAGCTGCTTCAGCACCGGGGTCTTGCAGAGCTGGGATGTAGGGGTTGTGTTGGTGATCTGGTGTAATTTGTGTACTCAGCCTGTGCTGTTTCAGACCCTGCCTCCCAGATGAGGATCACTAAAGCAGGATGGGTGTAACAGACTGTGCCACTGAGTCAGCCCCTTGTGTGGCATCGCAGGGTAGGAGGTTGCAGTTGCTTGAGCTCGTACATGTGACAAACCAGTGAGCTGATTACTACAGCCCTGATGGAGTATCTAGCTGACTGATAATCCTTTTAGTCCTATAAAGGCTAAATATATCTCGAGTTTAAATCTAACCTTGAATCTCATGCTTAATCCTGCTGGCAGTCTCACGTTATAGCTTTCGGGGTGTATCTGGGAGAGAGCTCCCCACATAAATCAAAGGGAAGATTGGGGTTCCAGGGTTTCTGGCTTCACCTGGGTGAGCTGCAGGTGTAACACTGAACAAGCCCTTTATTCCCAGGCTGTGCTCTGTAACTGGCACACTTGGGGGCTGTCAAAGGTATGGGTCCTTGCTCTGATGTGTTCAGTCCTGAACTGTGGTAGGTATAATAAGAAAGGAGCTGAGGTATAGACAAGAGCAGGCTTCTGCTGAGATCTTCACCAAGAGCTGTTCCCAAGCTGGGAAGTGACTTTCATCAGCATCATTAAATTAGTGCCATTCTCAAGGGCCACCCTTCTAGTGCAGAAGCAGAAGGCAACAGCAGGACAGGCCAGGAGACTCTAAGGCTTTTAAAGATCCTAACCAGAGCCCACTGACGTGGGTAGGGGAGCTAAGTGGGGAGGTGGGTGCCTTTGCCCTGGAAGGGGCCGTGAGCCCCTGGTTGCTTTAGCAGTGCTGAATCCCTCAGGGTGCTCCAGACTTTCCCAGTAAATAGGAATTAAACCGTTAACAGCCATCTAGCAAATCTAGGAGAGACAAATTGAGTGCTGCTTTTTTAGGGCTTTGAAATTACACTTTCCCCCTCTTCCCCCTCCCACCTCAGTCTCATTAGCTCTGAGGCTTGCTATTTTAATTTTGGCAAGAAAAGACAGAAAAACTCATCAGAACAATGCCTGTAATGCCTATAAAAAGGGCTAAGCACACTTGACTGGGGACTGTTGGGTCCCTTCTTCAGGATGTGGCTTTGCTGTGGCTCTTTGGCCAGTACCCGTGGACAGTGGTGTCCAGCTCACGGCAGAAGCTGACCCGTGGCTGGCTGGCAGCTCCAGATGATGCAGTGTTAAAACCTGCTTCTCTTGCACTGCAGAGGAATACTTCCCAAGCTGGTCTTCCCTCTGTGGGACCAAGGGTGCCGATGGCCAGGGTCTGTTGGCCCCAGCTGGGCAGGGGGCTGCATGGGGTGGCATTGCCTGTGGACCTCTGACGTCCCCTGGGTAGCTCATTGCTGGGTTTCCTTCAGAGAACTGTTTGCAATGAGTAAAATTAAGCTCGTTAATCTTTCCCTTGTGGTTTTTCTGCTTTGTTTTCCCCTGGCATGATCTCCCTTCTACACCTTGGAGCTCTCCTGCCTGCCTGCAAGCCGCATGCAAACCATGGGTCTGATCAGAGCCGCAGAAACTGCCAGTGAACTGTTAATGGTTCTCGTGCCAGGACCACAACCTGGGGGGGGGCTGCCCCTGGCCCTGTGTTTTTGGTGCCTAAAGTTCTGGGCTTTGAGCTGCTCTCCTTACTCAGCTGTAGCTTCCCACATAAGGCTCCTGGTGGATTTGATGGTGCAGTCCCCGTGTCGAACCCTGAGTACCTCACGGTGCTTTTCCTAGAGCAACAGTGAATATTCTGGAGCCATTTCCACTGCATAAGGTTTTCTGAGAGATTCTCCCTTGCTAAAGCAGGATCACAGACTCCTACTGATGTGACTGTTACATCAGTTTAAGCAGGATGAAATCAGGGTTTGGTAGTGTCTTGGGTTGGTTGAATGCCTATTTTTCTTCCCTCCTCCTCTTAGAGTTTGTCGTGTGTTAGAGCTCTCAAAATGGAAGAGGGAGGCAATAAAATACCAACTTAAGGTATCATGAATAGGACACAACCTTTAAGCATCCTGCTGATGTTCAGTTCCAACTTCTAATCTGGATGAAAAATGTAAACACCTCAGTCCCAGTTCACTTGGTACAGTTTCTCAGTTGCTCAAGGCCACTACAGGTCGACTTGGAGTGAAATGCTTGTGTCTCTCTGCAGGGCCACGATGGGCATCCTGGAACATTGGTGTCTTCATCTGTATTCGTTGTGCTGGGATCCACAGGAACCTCGGTGTTCATATATCCAGGGTAAAATCTGTCAATCTCGACCAGTGGACACAAGAACAGATACAGGTAAGGCCACTGGAGCGTGAGCAGCGGGTGTTCTGTGAGCAGGGCTTTGTCCCCTTTCCAAGGGGAATGAAGTCTGAGCAGGCCAAAGGTGTGGGAGGTGAAGGAGGAAGGAGATGGCAAGCTAGCTTAGACTGGGAGGGACAAACATCCTGATTTCAAGCACTGCAAACGTCAGAGGGTGAAGACAAATGCTCAGTGAGTTCCTCTGAAACTGCCAAAGGTAGCTGTGGTCCAGAGCTGCTGCCCCCCTCCTCTCCTTGAGCTTCCAGAAGTGAAATCCTGGACTTGCAGAGTGACTTTGAGTTGCTTATGTGCCATTTATCTTACCTTTGAATAAATATTGTACTGTGGTGCTTAGGATTGGCTAATTTTAGAGGGAGGGGGGGGATATCACAGCCACCTCAGGGATTCCCAGCTCACACCTAAAGCCTGAAGAGCGCCTTTCAGGCACAGAACAGATGTCAAAGGTCTAAACGTGTCTTCTAGCTAACACATCTAGACTCTGGGAGCCTGGCCTGCTGGTGGAAGAGCTTTAATGTCTGTGAAACAAATGGTTGAGGAATTCTTTTTGAATTGCAGTGCATGCAAGAGATGGGCAATGGAAAAGCAAATCGTCTTTATGAAGCCTACCTGCCGGAGAACTTCAGGCGACCTCAGACAGATCAGCATCCTTTCTTCCTTTGCTGCTGGGAAAACACGGAGCCTTTTCATCTTGGTGCTTTGTAGCTGCTCTCCTCGCAGAGGAGGCTTAACTCTGTGTGCCCGGGCATCAGCTGGGAGAACCAGTTCCTAGCTGGGAACCCTCCGAGCGTTGCCTCGCCCGCAGGCTGCACGCTTCCAGGAGGAAGAGGAGAGCCAAAAGGCTGGCTGCTGAGCTCTGAGGGTGGACAACTGGAACACCAGTGTTACAACCTGCGGCCATGGCACGAGATGTGCTTTAGAGTCTGTGGCAGTAGGAGGGCTGACTTTCAGAAGTGCTGAGCATTTAAAATTCTCAGTGGAGGTGGATAAAAAAAAATAAATCCACGTCTGAAAAATGAAGCTGTTGCTTCTACGGGAGGGTTTCTAGATGCAGAGTGCAATGGGGGATCGTGGTGTGAACGTAAAGAAACCCAGGAGCATCTCCAGCATCACTTTATCTTAAGCTGGTCCCTGAGATGCTTTTGTAGGCACAGGATCCACTTCTCTGACCACTGTGTGATTTGTGCTGATGACATGTATGCTCTTAAGTGATGGCTGAAGTAAACACACACCAGGGCAGAAAATAAGCTAGGAATGTAAACCCTGATTTAATGTACCTTTTATAGCACCGTCGTGCTTGGAATAACCCAAGGGCAAAAATTGAGTAGCTAAATAGTTGGATCCAAGGCTACATTATTTTAAGAAGGTTACTCTTTAAACAGATGTTGGTTTAGTTACAGCCTGTACCTTGTATCCACTGTCAAACAACAGTACGTAAGTCGTGTGCTCTTGAATCGTTTGTCTTTAACGAGCTGCTCGCAGAGCTGTGGAGAGCTTCATTCGGGATAAATACGAAAAGAAGAAATACATGGACAGAAGTATTGACATCAGCGCCTTTAGGGTTAGTGTCTCCACTTCTCCAGAAGCTTGAATACATGTGAAGATGTGAGTGCGTGTCTGGCTTACTCATAAGCAGTGACTGCAGGGAAATAGGCAGTTGAAGTGTTTCCTGTATTAGTGACTCATCTCTCATCCAAGGCTGACTGCATTCAGTCATTCTGGAGAAAGAACTTCACTTGGAGGGTGCCTTGGGAAGGCCATCTTGTCATCTGCTTGCTCAAAGCAGGACTGGCTTCAAGTCTAGAATGGCTTTGGCTGGGGCTTTGAGGGTCTCTTTAGATTAGTAAAGCTCTGTATGGATGTTGTCTGGGTTTGACGACAGCAGTTTTGGTCCTCACGTCAGTGGCTTTTTCCTTACAGAAAGAAAAGGATGACAAATGGAAAAGGAGTAATGAGGCAGCATCGGAGAGAAAACTGGAACCTGTCATCTTTGAGAAGGTGAAAATGGTAAGACCAAAGGCATGACCATGGATCAATTGTAGAGACCTCTCAAGCAGAGGTAAACCAGCTTGCTGTGGAAGCATTTTTTCTGCCCTCAGTCATAGCAGTGGCTGCACTGAGTCACACTAATGGTAGTAGCTTGTTTGCCTCTGCTCTGTCTGACATTAAGCAGATGTGCTCTGCCTCGCAATGAAGAGCAGACTGGAATCCAGCTACTCCCTGCTTGGCTTTCCAGCCTGAGCTGTTACCTCTTCCTACTTTAGAGCGTGTTTATTTTGACAGTGGGTTCCAATAATGGGACAATAAAACAACTGTAATATTCAGTCTGAAATTCTCTTCACTTTAGAAGCACTTAGGTCCTTGGGGGGGGTGGATTTTAAGGGTTAATCCTTAAAACCTCTAATGTGTGGGAGTAAAATCAAAATTTGAACGAGACCTCTGGTGTTGTTTTTCCTTAGCCTCAAAAGAAAGAAGAAATGCAGCAGTCTAGAAAAAGCTCTCCTAAATCTACTGAACCAGTAATGGACTTGCTAGGACTTGGTAAGAGCCTTTCCAGCCCTATTGCACTCGTAGCAGTGACCCAATAACTTTGTCTTGGATCTCGTGGGTTTCAGGAGCTCTTGGTGCCTATTTGCCATGTTGGGTGAACAGTATCTGAGGGGAATTCTGCAGTGTTTTGCTTAAACTGCTCCAGTGCAACTCGAGCACGGTGCTCAGTGCTGCAGCAGAAAGTGTTCTGGACAGTTTCCTTCATGCTGGAGCAGTGCTGGTGCCTGTAGCTTTGTAGGAGCAACTGTAGTGGTCCCCAGACCACTCCCAGTGGCTCCTGGCTGCTCTGGGGTCAATAGGACAGAAATGGCACAGGGCCTTGGTCCTCTGAGCCAGCTCCTTCTTGGCACTCGGAGGAGGAGTGAAGAGCTGGCAGCATGTGTTGGCTGAAGCAGGTTCCAGGTCAGGTCACTGGGTTGGGTGGCATATGTGCAAACTGCTCAACTGGCAAGGAGGCTGCTCCTCAGCCTGAGGCCATCTGTGCAAACATCACAGCTTTGTCTCTCCCAGACGCTCCCGTGACCACCACCATCACAAATGGCAGGCCTAGCAGCTTAGAGAAGGATCTGGATCTCTTTGCGTCGGTGGGATCAAACTCTGACTCCAGGAAGGTAAGCAGGGAGCTTGGCAAAGGGCTTGACAAAGCCCGGATAGATGCTTGAATGAGATGATCGGTGTCTTCCCCCAGTGCTGAACGCGGCTGTTGCACTTGTGCCGTCTCTCTCTCAGGTCACCGGCTCTATGCCGACATCTGGAAGTGCTGGCTCTGTTCCTGAAAACCTGAACCTCTTCCCTGAGCCGGGAGGCAAAGGGGAGGAGGTGGGGAAGAAGCAGCTCTCTAAAGACTCCATCCTCTCCCTGTACGGCTCTCAAACACCTCAGCTGCCTGCGCAAGGTACCGGAGCTCAGCATAGAGCTGTCGAGCGGCAGAAGGCTCCTCCAGAGTGGGTGGGGTGTCCTGGTGGCTGACGGGCAAAGACGTGGGCATGTAGGTGATCCTCCAGAGCTGGTGAGGAGCACAAGGAGCAGCTTAGCCTGGCTGTCACGGCCGAGTGAATGTTGTGATAGGGTCTGATTTGCAGGCTGCCATTCCAGCCTTGACCAGAAATGCCACCCGTCTCCCCTTCATCTCCTCTCTGCCTTTTCCCAGGAGCGATGTTCATGGCCCCAGCTCACATGGCCTATCCCGCTGCAGCGTATCCCAGCTTTCCGGGAGTAGCCCCCTCCAGCAGCATGATGGGAGGCATGATGGCCCCCTCGGTGGGAATGATGGCCCAGCCTGGAGCTGCAGGGATGGTGACTCCCATGGCCATACCAGCTGGGTACGTGGGTAACGTGCAGGCAGCTGTCATCGGTGTCCCCAACGGGATGATGGCTGCGCAGCAGGCTGGCTACGTAGCTGGCATGGCAGCGGTTCCCCAGCCTGTCTATGGTGTGCAGCCAGCGCAGCAGCTTCAGTGGAACATCACTCAGGTGAGGAGGGATCTTCTGCTGATCCAAAGGTTGGTGGAGGGTGGGGGAGGCATTTAAATTAGTTAGCGTGTGGGGCTTTCAGAGCCTGGTTCTGGGGTTGGCTGAGGGCCGCTGACACCTCGGGCAGGGGAGTAACGTGTTCTGAGGTCTCGGTGCCTGGTGAAGAACAAAGCTCAGAGCAACATCAGCTAAAAGGAAAAAACCCTCAGCTTGCTAGATGGACGTACACCTGAGAAGCCAGTGACTTCTGTTCATTCTAACTCTAGAAGAACTTGCTTAAGCCTTTACTGTGTTGGGGAGCAAGAGTTTTACCTTTGAGTGCTGTGGGCTGGCAGTCTCCTTGACATGGCCTTGACTTCTCTCACCTTCCCTTCGCAGATGACCCAGCAGATGGCTGGGATGAACTTCTATGGAGCTAATGGCATGATGGGCTATGGACAGTCAATGGGTGGAGGAGGTGCCCAGGGAAGCAATCAGTCCCTCAGCACTCAGATGTGGAAATGATCCCTTGCGTCGTGACCATTTTTGCCTTCTGTTCTGTTCTTCAAAACTGCTCCATGAGACATTCAGGGTTTTTCTTTCCGGCTGGCTGCCCAGCCCGAGCCTCTTCCCATAACCCAGACCCATCTCTGCCTTGTCACTGTTGGACACGGTGAAACCTCAGTGGTCAGAACATGAGCTCCCCTGTATTGAGCACAGTCAATGCACACTTCTGGGGTGGACCCCCTCCTTGCACAGACCTCCACTAATGCTTCTGGGTAGCACTTAATGTCCTGCTGGGTACCCGAGCAGGGGTGTGACTGAGGAACGTGGGAAATCTGATGTCACAGGCAGTATTAAGTTCAGGCCTTTTCCGAATCACTTCAACTCCAGTATTAGTAGGGGTTTGGGTTAGCAGAGGGGTGGAAACCTTGCTTGGTGCTGAGGAACTGGCTTTGAACCTGAGCCCAGGGGCAAGCAAGCCTTGCTACCTCTTCCCTTGAGTGGAGTTCTCCGGAGCTGAGGCCTTGCTGTGCTTGGCTCGCCAACCCTCATTGGAACCAAAGTCATTTGGAAGACCCCTCTCCCTCCCCCCGTGAGCAAGCAGGATTCTCGCACAGTGTGGGGGCAAGCTCTTTGGAATGTGAAACTTGCACTTCAGAGTGGCTTTTCTGTCTAGGATGTGCTGTTGATGTATTTAACTTTTACTGATCTAACTGAGAGTTAACTTATCGAGGGCTGAGAGCCCGCTGCAAGTTTTCTTACACTTTTAAAATGACTATTACATCCTAATTTATACTTTTTTTCATACTTTTTTTGTTCCTGTGTAACCCCCAGAGCCCCTTCCTGGCTAGCTTTTGACATTCTAATCTCTAGGCATCAGAAGCGGGTGGGTCAGATTTCTTTTCCTCATCTTCAGTAGAACACAACTGCTTCAACCCATCAGCCTGCGCAAGAAGTCGGACTTCTGCCATCTACTTTATCCTGTGTATATGTAAATTCCCAAATAAAATACTGCGGTGAAACCTCAGCAGGCTCCTCTTGTTTCTGAAGAACCCAACACGGTGGTGAGAGCTGCTCTGGCTGGGGGTGAGTTCTTCACTTCAGGGGTGAGGATTTGGAGTTGTTCCTCCAACTCAGAACCAAGTCCACTTGGCTGCATCCCAAATGTTGGCCCAGAGCAGTGTCCACC